>VTPC01004716.1:0-13656 GCA_011009095.1 Ignelater luminosus
GACTCGGACTACTACCTAGTTCGTTGTAAGTATACTCAAAGAATACCGGTATATAGGAAAGCCGAGAAAGCAAAGCAGATTAAGAATGATGTTAAGCTATTAGAAAATGAAGAAATAAGGGATCGCTTCCAGGGAAAAGTAACAGAATTGCTACAAAGAGGCAGAGGTGATACACAAGTTGAGAGAGAAGGAAATGTCGGTGATGTTGAAACAGCATGGGACAGAATAAAAAGCGGGGTAAATCAAACTGCAAGCAAAGTTTTGAAAAGGACCATGATAGAGTGGTTTGATGAGAACTGTAGAGCTGCATTAGAGATGAGAAACAAAAACGAGAACAACGGCTGAAGAACACGGGAGGTACCGTGCAATTACAAGCAGGGTGTGTCGGAAAAAGAAGAGATGTTTAGAAAAGAGAAAGATAGAGGAGTTGGAGGAATTGAAAGAAGCCAATGAAATGAGGGAGTTTTACAAAAGAGTAAAAGAGGAAAAGAAGGGTTTTCAACTCACCGCCCTCTTTTGTAAAGACAAGACAGGGACCTATATAGGTGAGAAGTCTGCAATTCTGAGCAGGTGGGCAGAGTATTTCATTAAGCTCTTGAATAGAACTCCGAAAGAAGGAGAGACGATGGAACATCCGAATTACAGGAAGAGGAAAAGCGTAATGACACGGCATTGAGGCAATAGCGATAGAACCTCCCTCTAGAGAGGAGGTAGTAGAAGCAATAAGGGCACTGAAAAACAATGACAACGGTATTGCAGCCGAGTTACTAAAACACGGAGAACATGCGCTAATTGACCAAGTGCATGAGTTTATAAAGAAAGTTTGGCAGTCGGGGACAATGCCAAAGGAGTGGAGCGAAAGAATTATGTCCCATACATAAAAAGGGATACAAAACGCTTTGCGAAAACTACAGGGGGATTTCATTATTGGGTACCTCCTATAAAGTATTCGCAAAAGCAATGGTCTGACAACTAGTTCCTATTTTCAAAACTCTTCTCGAGGATTACCAATGCAGGTTTCGTGCAGATAGATCCACTATAGACATATATTTACATTAAGACAAATACTAGAAAAATGTTACGATCATGATGTACTAGATGTGCATCAGCCATACGTGGATTTCAGAAAGGCGTATGACAATGTGAAGAGAGGGAAGTTATATGAAACTTTGAGGAAGTGTGGAAAAGCAAGGAAATACATACAACTGATTAAAATGTCTCTGAGTAAGACTACCAGTAGAGTGAAAGTAGGTGAAGAGCTCTCTGATCAACTGGAAATTACCGTCGGCTTAAGGCAAGCAGATGTGCTTTCTTCAATTTTGTTAACCTAGGAATCCAGGAGGGACGCTGTTTAATAGAACTTAACTTTCCATACTCTCAACGATTAGGTTGTCTTAACAATGGGAATTGCGTCGCCTAGTTTTAAAGTAATACAATACTTAGGGTTCAAGGTTCATCTGATTAAGATTTTGCAGTGCGGTTCTTCACGTGCTGAATTCCTTAAAACAAACAAAGAAATCGTGTGGTTTTAACAATACAGGCACTTCAAAGAAATCATCTAACACATCCTTATGAGAAAATTATTGATGAGGTGATCAACATTTATCATTTTAAGATTTTTTTTACTGGTTTGATGCTTATTTGTAATTTCCATACTTTTCACGTACCTAAGTTGTTTAGTTGTGCCCTATGACCAGAGAAAAATTTAAGAGTTAAACAATTATGTTTATTAGCGTAGTTTAAAAAAACTGCTCGATTATCTAGTTTTATGGTAAAGCATAACAGTTTTCAACAAATAAATGATTTGATGATTTCCTTTCTTTCCTTTTAATTTAATCATTCCTTAATTATAACTTCATGTTACATCAAAAATAACATGGACCTATTTCAGGGAAATATTTAAAAATATGTAAAAAAACGAATCTGGAGATCGCTATTTTTTGTGAAAACAAGATTTATCCTTTTAAAAACAAATGTGGTTTTACGAAGGTACAGGAGGAAACACAATGGAAGTAATCTTTGTCGGTTGATATTTTACCGTGCATTATATATTCTGTAGGTGCGCTTTCTTTCTATGATGATAGAGCTAAATATTCTACGAGAAATTTTGTGTTTTGTGCATTAATTCCAATATGACGCCAAGTCGTTCTTAACAGAACTAAATGTTTCATTTGCAACTACAATCTCGACTACTCTCTATAAACTTAAAATTCATAGAAAGCAAAATTTGAATAAGTTATAAAAGAGTATTCACATTTGCATTTCTTGCTCTTTTAAGTATAATCCTAAACAAGCCATACACACACACAATTTTCGAGCATTTTCGACAGCCAGTATGGTTATTAAAAATTTTACTTACGTTTTATTGTCGATTCAAGCCATAATGTAATGCCATTATGGGGGGGAATAATAGGAAAGAGTCGTAATCATCTAATACGTCGACGTAAATGAAATTCGAATCGGAAATGGAAAATAAATCTACAAATCCAATAATCCAATAATAAACCAGGAAATAACTGAAGTGAAAATTATATATATATATTTTTTCTGAACCATCTGAAAAAAGTTGTTTTTATCAACATTGCAGAAGTTTTATTTAACTCAGCCCGTATTTTTGCTTCATTAAGTACAATTTGTATATTTTTCCTTTTATAAACGGATGGAAGAAGTTTTAATATTTTATTTTTGAAAAAGGGAAATACTAAAGCGATCGAACCTAACGAGTGTTTGACTCATTTTTTTAGATGATTGATGTAGAATTTCAGTGTATCAAGCAGTTTTTTAGTTAATGGAATAAAATAATTGGAAATATTTATTTAGCTTATTGACAAGCGTTTCATTCATAAATAAATAAAGAAAACCATTCTATCTAATTATTTTAAGGCTATAGGCATATTTAGATAATTTCTGCATGAGTCACGGGAAATAATAAGTCCAAAATATTGTTTTGTCTGTTGTAGAAGGTGATTAAAAGGGCATAGTGGGAATAAACGACGCTAACAGATTCCAAAAGTTAAGGGTGAATCTTGTCTGTCGAAGAAGAAGATTCTGCTGTGACTGATTGTATAGGAAAATGATGGACAATAACATTCTTAATACAAGGCCTACAATGGTGTGGACAGTGGTAGTCTCGGTCGGCCATTGTATTTATGAAGGCTACAAACCTTTGGAAGTAAGTAGGGATCGAAAACACCTCCGAAGGACACCTTTTCCCGGCAGAAACTGAAAAGATGGTTCTCTCGAACTAGCTATGTAAAGGCCATTAGGAAGAGGCAAGGAAATCTATTAACTGAGATTATCCCTGACGTTCAGGTTTAAACGATACCTAGGGTAGGTGGGGACAAGGACTCGCAGGTGTAGATATTTCAGAACTTTCAAAAATTGCGTATTTTTGATGCTTGAAACGAGTAGTAGGATTTTCTAAATCTTACGTTGCGGGAGTTTGTCCCGTCTCGATGAATGACTTGTATTACTTGTAAAATAGGGCTTCAGTTTTTAGAAAAAAGACAAGAATGTAAAAAAATATTTAGAAGCTTGCAAAGAATTCAAAGGAAAATGTAATAAAAAGCTAAGTTTAAAAAATTATTAAAGTATTAGTATTCTGGTGAGATCATTTTTGAAACGAATAATATTTTGAAACCTGGTGGAACTGCTAGAAACTGGAGTAGACAGTCTCATTATAACGTCAGTTCTGTTTATGTACGCCTCCTCTTTTGTTTCTGAAAACTTTACGTAGCAACTTTCTCTTACCAAGTATGGATTTTGTACATTGAAACAAAGTCTTGCTTAATTTCTTTTGGCTGACGCTTTTCTTCTGCTCTTCCAGCTGTTTCAACCTTTCTTTGTTTTGAGTCGATGTCAGTAAAACTGACTTCAGACCCCTGCCTGAACGTTTCCTTCTTACCTCCAATTTAGGAAGAGGAATTATATCATATGGTGATGTGTGTGTGCAAAGTATCACTAAGACTAGATGGACCAGGTGTGGAGCTCATGTCCATGCCCTCTTCAACAGGAATGGTATCTTTAGTTTTCTAAACCCTGACACGGCGCGTCTCAATGAATGATAGGAAAACTCCTATAGATATACAGGAAAGGTGCGAATAAGGTCTTAGCAAATAAGCACGCGCGGATCAACTGATGACATAACATAGGGCAACAGCTACGTTATTACTGATCCAAGGCTAAATGAAGAATAACTTCTTAATAAATTTGGAACTAGCTACTTATAGGCGTAATCATGTTGATTTTAACCGGCTGTAACACTGCGGTGCATAAGGCAAGGAGAAACCAACACGCTAAGCCCTTTCAAGATAATATAATTATGGCAAGTTCTATATAAATGGTCAAGGGGTGCTAATAATCCCCACGATGAATGTTAGGAACTACCCGAAAGTAGAAAGGAATAAAACTCACAAAATGAAATTGGAACCTGGAACGCTAAATCACTTTTCATGCCAGGGAAAGCTCATAACACCGTGAGAGAAATGAAAAGAATAGGAATCAACATTCTAGGAGTTACCGAAGTGAGATGGTCTGGAACAGGACAAAGAAATATCGACGAGCACATAATGTACTATGTCGGTAACGACAACCCTCATCACCATAATGGAGTGGCATTTGTACTTGACAGACAAAGCAACAAATCAATAAAGAATTTTGTAACCTTATCGGATAGGGTGACTATGCTACAAATTAGCACCAAACCTCGAAATATCAATCTTATCCAAGCTTATGCCCCTTCAGCAGAGAAATCAAAAAACGAAATACAAAAACTCTATCAAGAAATTAAACAGCTAATAAAGATAACAAAGAAGCATGAAGTAAATACTGCCATGGGCGACTTCAATGCTACAGTGGGGAAAGGAAGGACAGAAGATATTGTTAAAGACTTTGGCCTGGGCCAGAGAAACGACAGAGGAGAAACGCCAGTTCAATTCTGCCAAGAAGAGGAGCTAATGACTGCAAACACCTGGTTTCAGCTACCAGAGAAAAGGCTCTACACATGGAAAGCTCCCGGAGACAACCTAAACAACCTAATCAGAAATCAGATTGATTATACATTGATTGACAAGCGATACATAAACGGTATCCACGGTGTTAGGACGTATCCCGGTACTGATATTGAGTCCGATCACAATATTATTTGTTGGCAAAATCTCAATCAAACTGAAGAAAATCAAACACGACAAGAAGAAGAAACCCAGCCTCAAAAAAGTCAACAGAGAAAGTACTCAATGATACACTTAATGAAAAATTTAGAGACATAACAACATAATCAGAAGAGACACTAGAAAATATATGGCATATCTTTAAGACAACAACTGAAACCATACAAAGAGAAAAACTACAAGACAGCACAAGAAGTACTAAGAATCCATGGCTGACAAATGAAATTTTAGAACTGATGGATACGGGAAGATCTTTGAAAAATCAAAACGAAACGAAGTACAAGGAAACGCAGGGAGTTATAAGAAGACACATTAGGAAAGCTAAAGAAGAGTGGATGAATGACAAGTGTCAAGAATTAGAGGAATTGCTAAAAAAACATGACCACTTTAATGCATATAAGAAAGGTTAAGGAAATCACAAGTATAAAGAAAAAATTCTCTTTGACAACATTAATAGATGACAATAACCAAGTTGTAACAAATCCAGAGGAACTAGGAAACAAACAAACAAACAAAGAATATATTGAAGATTTCTTTGATGATAAAAGAACAGAACTCCAAATGAATGAAACAATACTTGACATACTAACATCGGAAATGTTAAAGTTAATCAATGAAGAAAACCTACAGATCCTAACTCTACTAATGAACAAAATACACAGCACAGGAACTTTCCCGGAAGACTGGTTGAAATCCACTCTCATATCTATACCCAAAAGGAGTAAAGCAAGTAAATGCTCTTAATTTAGATTAATTAGTCCGCTGAGTCAAGTCTTGAAAGTCTAAAAGTCATACACCAACGTATGTATATACAGAGAATGCGAGAAAAACCTAAGTGACAACCAATTTGGATTCCGCAAGAGACTTGGCACGAGAGAAGTATTATCTAGCCTCTAGGTACTGTTGCAAAAGTGTTGGGATCAACGTAAAGACACATACTATTGATAACAGACCTGCCGATAAAAGGGTGTACGTCAGGGCTGCATACTCTCTCCGCTACTATTTAATATATATTTGGAATAAATATTTCAAAAAGTTCTCGAAAACATGGAAGAAGGGATCAAAGTCAACGGAGAATATAATAACTTAAGATAAGCAGACGGTATAGTCACTGTCACTGACAGTGCTGTTGCTTTGTAAATGCCATAACTCGAGAAGGCCATACATTAGGATTCAAAATAAATACAGATAAAACAAAAATAATGGCTGTCACGCGTACTCCAAACTGTGGCAATAATATCCACATATACAACAAGCAGATAGAATTTGTGCAAAGGTTCCAATACCTGGGCTGCTGGATAACAAATAATCTTGACCATGTAGCTGAAATACGATCCGGAATAGAAGAAGCTAGAGCATCTTCTCAAACGATGAAGAAACTCTTCACAAATTCTACCCTTTTATTAGATGTGCCATATCGATTTATAAAAACATACATGTGCTCCTTACTACTATTTGGGGTTGAAACTTGGACCCTCGGAGTGAATAGCATGAGACGAATAGAAGCTTTTGAGATGTGGGTATCCCGAAGAATGATAAAGATCTCTTGGACAGAACACATAACCAACAACGAGTTATTAGGAATGATGGGAACTGACAAGAGAACTCCCGAGTATAATAAAAAGAAGCAGAAAACTAGTTATCTAGAGCATATTTATAGAAGAGAAAGATGTGGCTTTCTAAGACCCATAGTGGAGGGGAAGATTGAAGGGAAAAGAGGGCCGGGAAGAAGAAAATGGTCATGGCAGAAAAACACGCAATCATTAATTAGAATAGTTTGAAATAAAGAACAATTTGCCGAAATTATAGCCAACCTTCAGTAATGGAGAAGTCAGCTTAAGAAGAAAAAGAGGGTTATAAAGTAAATGATAGCTGTCGCTCGTGCCATAAACTTCCTATTCCTTCAAAAACCTTCATTTTACACTCTTGTTATGTAAATAACTATTATACTCTTCCAATGTTACCACAGCATGCTAAGATGAGGTTTATTTCAAGCTGAAGGATTTATTTTCAATTTAAATGCGCCTTTGCAGAACTTATAATTATCCAGCCGGGATTTCTGTTTATTAAATCAAAACCGCATGAGGTTGTGTAATTTGATGTATATGCATTTAGATAAATTTATATTTAATTAAAAAAGGAGTAAAGTAAATGTGTTGCATTGCCAAACCATACTCCGATATTAATTAAATAGACGCACTGCTGTAGACTGCTCATGAACACATAAAATTTCATTAACGTGGTTATTGTTACCTTCTTTAATAACATTGAAGAATGTGAGCTGCATGATTACTTAATTTCTTTCGGAATTTACATACTTTACGTTTCGTCTATTTTCTGATAGAACTTTCTTTAAGAAATTAAAAGACTTGACGTATCAACCACATTCGAAATAGCAAAACTCTTCTAGTAAGAGTAAAGAAAATATGAGGTGACGGGAGTCATCCCACGGATTGACTTCCAAGTGACGGAAAGTGAATATTCTGCATCACGGCTGGTGTTGGAATGCTTGTAAATTTCTATTCTTTTCTTTAATTTTTTGGTATAATAAGAAGATGAAACAATATCTTACGTCATGTTACATGCTGGTACTCAGCAACTGCAGGCGTTCAATCACATTTTTTGTCTTTTTCCACTTATTTTAGTATTTTCAACAAATCATTTTAATTATGTACAAATATATTTTACGCTTACTGTACACATCCACTTATCTATAAATTCCATAAAGATGGCATGATTATCTAAGGAAGTAAGTTATTTTAGGAAAGTGTATCGGAAAATAATAAAAATTATACTTACAAACAAGTAACAACCAATAACCTTGAATATTTAGTTGTGGATAAGCAATAACTTAGCAGCATATGCTTTGCTGCTTTGTTAACATAGCGCAATAGTTGGTGCCAAAATGTGGTAGCTGTAATGTAATATGCGCAACTGCATTTGTGTTGATTAGTCGATTTTAAACATCTCAAGAGCTTTTCATACCTATTTCCAATAAAAATTAATTTCTCATTTATTTTATACTGTTGTATGATAAGATCTGTGTGATAACAAAATATAAGAATTAAACTTCAGCGAAGAGAACAATATTCTATTTTTATGTTTGTTGTGATTTCATTGGAAGTCTTTATCTCAAAACTCATATATCAAGCGATAAACTCTTTTTCATGGCACTAGTTTTTAAAGTCAAACAGTTCTGCCTATTATTTACAGTGTTATAAAACGTTGGTCGTGGTTAAGATAACTCGGCATTATTCAACACGAATATCGCGATAACGCGCAAACCTGAGCAAACGGCGTATTATGTGTTAGATTAAGTTCCGAGCATCTTATCAGCTGTATATTACTACGTACTAATAAAATATTTAAAATTTACTTTTTCTATAGAATAACGCAGTTTCGAGGTTAATATAAAAACGCCCGAAACGTTTTATCAAAGTTAAACTTATATTACTAATTAAAAATTGTTAAATATTTTAAAAACGTGATAAAATAAAATTAAATTAAAGGCAAATATTGCGTGAGGATAGCTGTAAAATTAATAATTAAGGTGGAATAATTGATAAGTAAATATTTGAAGTGAAGGAAGCGCTAATGGCAGCTAACCCAAATTTAAATTCTGATTTCGTTGAAAAAGTTGCTTTGAATGACACTGAAATTTCAAACGAAAATGACAGCGGCATTTTTACTGAAACCATCTATTCCCAGTTGCCGGTTTACCTTACCCGACATGGAATTAATGCCAATAAAACCAGCAGGTATGTGTATGTATGTATGAATGCATGTTGTACGTTTTTCAAGCTTAACAAGCTTATGTAACGTTACTCTTTTTAAACTTTTAAAATGTATTTCCTGTTTATTCCAAAAACAATTTTTGTAAAAGAGATTCTCCGCAGAAGCTCCTGTACTGAACGACGAAAACGTTCTTAAAATCCCAAACACGCCACATTTCTAGATAATTGACGGTTACACCTGCAGGAGACAGTTTACCGACGCCGGAATTATCTCAGCGTTAACGTTAACGTATGTAATGAGCGTCGTGTTGCTTTGCAAATGATTAACAGTGCGGGATCCACGATTTTCCCACCCTTCACCCCTTTAGGGTAGTACGTAGAGATGTTTTCCAGACACATACGTGGAACGATGATAATGGATTAACGTTTAAAACACCTAATCAATCAATCACCTGGGTTTAAATAGGCCCTACTACATTTTACCTTTTATATCATTCGAAATCTCGACTATCACCTCTGCCTCTCTGGCTATTCCCTACATTCTTTAATTACTTTGCCCTCGGCTTAAATCATTTTGATAGATAGCTTTTGGTGGTGCGTTCGTGTATGTATGTGCGCGCGCTATAGAAAAGTATCGAAAATCGAATCCTACATAAAGTTAACAAAATCTCTGAAATCTCTAAAGGGTTTTTCCTGGATTTATAACTTGTCAAAAAAAATAATATTGATAACATCAATTAAGTGAACGGAAAAATAGAAATTTAAAGAATTTTGCTACGTTTTAAAATTATAACTGTTGTGTTACGCAATATTTCAAATAGCAATAAGTGCTTTGTTTATTTACGTTCAATAATTATTCAAATTAACGCAGTTTCTAAATAAGACATGTTCTTTGATTTGACAACCTCATTAATATTAATGACTGCAATCTTATGCGGTTAAGCAATTACGTCAACTGCAGATAATATTATTGTTGTCTAGTACTAGTACTAGTATTCGTATTTTAAATCTAATTAAAATTTTCAATATTCTATTATACTAGAAATTAGTTGGGACTGCAAAAACAATAACGAACCCTACTATAGAAATAATAATAATGTGAGGAAATCAACTCAAATTTACCCTAATGTAGAGTTCCTAGGGTACTGAAGAAAATATCCAAACCATCATTTTCTATAACATGCAGTATTATGAAATTACTAAATCTATCAGTTGAACATTTTATCACGTTTGGCTGCTAAATCTTTTTTACTCAATTTAGACAAATAATCTATTTTTCTGTAATCTTCGCAATCAAAAAAGTTTATACTGGGTAATTACTTCTAAAATAAATTTAAATTTTCAAACCGCACCATCTATGTTTACAGCTCGATTGGTTTTGCTAAATCAATCAATTTCTTATCAACTAAGGAAATCGCCAAGTGGTTACACGATTTATTCATTTTGACTTCATAATTAATTTCCTCTTTAGCTTATACAGTGTGTCCAGTTTAAAATGACCTACATGGGGATATTGGAAACGGTAATAAATACAAGATTGCTTAAATAAGGAAAAAGTTTCGTATTTATATGCCAATAAATAATCCATGGTTACATTGACAATCATCTGCCCCGTTTCAAAGATACAGGATGAAAACCAAAAAAGTTCATTTTCTAAAATCCTGATTTATTTATTTGTTATTACAGATAAATAAGCAATATTTTCAGAAACGAAATAGCGGTTAATGAGGATTTCAAAAACGACTTTAAAAAAATGCTAGGTCTTCTAGATTTCACGTACTCGTATCCAACTTTTGTTTTTCTTATGGGCGCCATATTGGATTTTTACATTTTTGAAATCGTCATAAAAAAAGCTTTCCAACCATGTACAATATGACTAGGTTTAAATAAGAAAAATTACAAAAAAATACAAAATTTAGATTTAACCATAGTAGGCCTTGAGGATTCTACATAATAATTTGCAAACAAATTAGTGAAAATTCTAATTAAAGTGGGCTTCATTTTTTTGATGTTCTTATAAAACAATTGCAGTTCGTACCAATCAAATAATTGTTATTGTCAGTTTCGTTGTGTCTATGTACAATTCTTGTGTGGACAAATATCGTGTTAAATGGATCGTTTTTCGAATCGTGAAAAATATGACATGTTGAAATGTTTTATTCTCTGTCGGAGGAACAAGAAAACGGCTGCAGAAATGTATCGGAATAGATACCCAGAATTTTGTCAGTGGTACATAAGAAGTCAAAATCTGATCCCAAACATGTTTTTTCAGCAAGATGGGGCACCTGCACACAATGCTCAAATAATTACTCATTTTTTAAATAATGAATATCCTGACCATTGAATTGGAAATCGAGGACCAATAAGATGGTCTGCAAGGTCGCCAGATATTACGCCTCTTGATTTTTTTGTATGGAGATATCTAAAAACTCAAGTTTATTTACGACAATAAGAAACAGTGGATGCCTTACAACAAGCGGTCATTGAAGCAGTAAACAGAATTACTCCGTTGATGCTAAGACAGTCTTGTGAAGCAGTTTTGAATCGGTATAGAAGGTGCACACGGCAGAATGGAGGTTTATTTGAACATTTACATTAATATTAATTAGAATTAAATTAATTAGAATCTTCACTCATTTGTTTGCAAATTATTATTTGAAAACTTCAAGACCTACTATGGTTAAATATTAATTTTGTATTTTCTTGTAATGCTTCTTCTTTAAACATAGTCATATTGTACATGGTTGAAAAGCTCTTTCTATGACGATTTCAAAAATGTAAAAATCCAATATGGCGCCTATGAGAAAAACAAAAGTAGGATACGAGTATATGAAATCTAGAAGGCCTAGCATTTTTTTGAAGTCGTTTTTGAAATCCTCATTAGCCGCTATTTCGTTTCTGAAAATATTGTTTATTTATCTGTAATAACAAATAAATAAATCAGGATTTTAGAAAATGAACTTTTTTGGTTTTCACCCTGTATCTTTGAAACGGGGCAGATAATTGTCAATGTAACCATGGATTATTTATTGTCATATAAATACGAAACTTTCTCCCCATTTAACCAACCTTGTATCTATTACCGTTTCCAATATTCCCATGTAGGTCATTTTAAACTGGACACACTGTATAAACTTTATGAAGTAAAAACATAAATTCAAGCTATTGTCTACTTTTGTTTTGTCTATAAATAATACAAGACTTAATTCTGAATTCTGAAGTTTCATAATAATTTCAACTTCTTACTAATAATTCTATAATTCGTTTTATCTTGTGATTGGTGCTTTTGGGTTATGTTACGTAAATTGCTAACTGTGAAAATAAAACTATGCTATATCGAACTTGGATTTCAGGTTGTCACCCACTGAAGATAACACTTTTATGTGTACAACTGGAGATTTCTTAGGCCTAATTTGTAAGAGATATCTTGTAACATTTACGTTTGATACACGGTGTCAAAGTTGACTTATCTCAATCATCTTAATTAAGTTGAAGTCAGCGTGCAGATACTCTTTTTATCATTTCTGGGGTAAGTAATTCCTTTGCTGGTCCTTATGATTATTAAAATCCATTTGTACTTGGATTACGATTGATATAAAAAACATACCGTTATATGGAGAATGGCACGTTTTAACATTTAGCTTCCATGTTGGTTAATTAAGTTAACCACTTTTACCTTCAAATTACCCCTTGATGGGTTTAGAGACTTCGCTGAGGTCCCATCACTTCCCTTAGACGCCCAGACATCTGATTTCGAGCCTAGGAGATTCAAATTTGGCTTCCGACACGGTATAATTTGCTAGGAACCTGAATGAAAGGTTACTTTTGCATGTGTCTTGCAGGATAATTTAAGGTTAAGTAGGCTTCTATTTCATATGAAATCTAATTTATAAATAAATAGATTGGCTTACTATTTTCAATTTCTTCAATTTTATTAATCACTGTTTTTGATTTTGATTTTTTTTGTTTGAAAATCTTTATAAATATTTCAATTCTTGAGGTTCAAACCATTAGGTGGACAGGGTGCTTCTCATACAGCGGGGTAACTTTTATACATACTAGCTAACTTAAAATTTATTATCATTGTAAAGTGGCCGTATTTAGAAAAAACTGAACTTTGTTTTATTATTATGCAATTTATATCACCCAGCGGCTCTGATTCTCTACGTGAGCTCACGCGAATCCGACCGCTTGCAGGTTAGAAGGGTATTGTTGCCCACCGGCTACTAAATGTAAAACTTTTATACAATCTTTGTTTTATGTTATTTAATCCACAGCTTACTTGTTTTCTATTCGTCTCTTTTTACAGTTTTATTTATATTTATTCTTATGTTATCTTGTCTTCTTGAACCTTCCGTTTATTTCAATATATACTTATTAGAATTTTAGAAAGTTTTATTACTGAAAATTGTCCCGAAGTTACTATTTAGCTCGGTTTGGAAGCATCCCATCCTACCGTTGTCTCTTTTTAAAAATATTTCTAGGAACAATCGGCTGGCGCTTTGTTAAAATTATTTTCTCTTATGATATTTCAGGATCCTTAATATCTACGAGTAATAGGACCGACGACCCATAATGCCCAAGCAACTCTGCTGGGGGGTGGTGTATAACCTAAGAAATGAATATTTTAATTAAAAATACTACATTTACCAGTAGAGAATTCAAGACAGGCTGTTATGGTTCATAGTTTTGTGTCAACTTAAGTCAAACCGCATGGATGCTTGTGAATACTGGTTTGCTCTTGTCAAAGCCTA
>VTPC01004717.1:0-12279 GCA_011009095.1 Ignelater luminosus
CATCAAATAAATGATGGAAAGATTAATAAATGTGGGTGCTAATCAACAAAATTAAATTAAAAAGTCGAGCGACAATAATATAAATTCTCAGTATTGTGGAATACCTACTGCACGACAGTGGAAGGCGGCGAGCGGGTGACTAGACGAATCTGTAAATACCAGTACTCTGCCTACCTTATTTTCGACATTTGTTTAATTAAAAATAAGGATTTTTTGTATTAAATATTAAGAAAGACCATTGCTTTAATTTACCAAACAAAAATTTTTACGAAGATGTCCACAAAAATGCGCAAATCTTACCTAGAATGCAACCGTTTCTCGTTAATAAAAACGCACTCAATGGCAGTCGTGGTAAACACAATCACGTACTGGCAGTAAATAAATGCTAATAATTAACATATAACTTTTATTTACCCGAATTAATGTAACATAATCCTTAGAAAGAAGGATGGTAGATAACACAAAGCTAAAAATCTCCGTTATTTATGGTGCCATAATTTATTTATAAAACAATAATTGATTCGTTGGTGGACGGCTGGAGCTGGACGTAATTAGGTGCGTTTACCCTACAAGTTGAAAGCACCAAAAGACAAAATTACTTTGCCCGTTGTAATTTTGACTCGTTTATCTCAAGTGTGTCAATGTCAACCTGTTGATTTACTTTTACAAATTAAAAAATAAAAATAGCAAAATAAAAATATCATCTTAAAAAAATTAACAGCTACTGAGATGCTAAATCAGGATGTGATTACCTCTTGAGGAAAACACTACTGTTTACTTTCTCTTGTTTTAAAAACAATTTTAACCTAATTTTAATATTAAATCGGTTACAATCTCAATAGATAATTTTTGACTGAATATAATTCTAAACTGCTTGAATATAATTTTATCACCGACTGTCCGAATCTAATTCTCAAACTGAAGACTACCTATAATGTTTTTTTATTTAGAGAAACCCACACGTGTCGTTTTACATTAACATTGAAAACAAAATGACGTTCAAGGAAAAAAAATAATAATAAACTCCCCTGACATCTTTTCATATCTGCAGATTAACTCAGTATCATTTTTTAAAAAATATAATAATTTATTACTATAAAAATTTTAAAATAATAACAAATGTCTTTGTTTCTAAACCTACTTAATCATTTAAAATAAAATGTTGATTTTAATACAAATTCATTCAATTACAATAACTAGAGACCGGATAGTCAGGCAAGTTTCTTTTCTTTGTAATTGGCCGAACTTAAGGCACATTATAATTAAATTTTTTTTCAGCGAATACAGATTCTAAATATGTTAATATGGCTTTGCCTTTTTATTGCCTCTTTAAAGTACTTTTTAATCTTGTGTGCCTTTTAGAGGCATTTTCAACATGATTCAGAAAATTTTATAAGTCTTATAATTTAAAATGTTTCAAAATGCTTTGGTTACAAAAATTATAATGTTTTAGTCACAAACAGTTAAAAACCGCTTCAACCGGGCAGGTATAAAGCATATTTTTTGAATAGGTTTAATCTTCTTAACTTACGGAGCAGTAGGATTACAAGGTACCTGACAAACCAGGTAAACACCAATTCCCCTACTCGGATTTTTCAACTCGTGGGGGTATTTCAATAATCTTTTCCAGCTTATTGAATATATTAACTAGAAATATTTGGACAAACCGAGTTACGTTCCTATCGAAACACATTTTTCCTACGACAAATCTAACAAAGGTAAATGCTGTATTATAAAAAGCCATTTTATAAGGAGATTGAGCCAAATGGGAGAAATTCTACGTTAACGTCGGCTTGGGTTTAAATTTATTTCCGGTTTATCAATGAATTAAGAAATATTTCATTTTGCAAGAAAAATATGTTGTTTAACCCTTCTTACTTTTTTTTCCAAATACAACCTGAGGTATTGGGCTGACGCTTTCTGTTTGGTTTCCACTAGAAGAAATCTACCTTTTCACAATTCTGAATCTTTAGTTTTCTTCCATGGGCGTAGATGTAAGAGGAGCATACGTACTTTTTAAAAGAGAAATGTTACGCTACAGGAAAACTGAATATTTAAACCCCAGTATAAAAAGGTGAGATTTTAGATTAAGCAATAATATTTTAACTCTGAACCAACATGTGTAAATAATAATTCTTGAATAGCCTCAACGGGTTTGGAAAAAGCAAAATTTCTAATAACAAAGCTCAATTTGTCTTCTAAGTGCTTCTATGGTAATTTCTTTATATGAGATTTGAAACGTAAAGCATAGTCTAACATTATTCCAACGTCTATTGTTTGTGTGATAGGTTCCAAATAAGTATCGTTAGTTTTATATTTAAGTTTCACAATCTAACTCTTTTTTGAGAATGTTAATATATAGCCCAGTCACTTTATACATTCACCTCTAAAAAAATCCGACTGAAGATTTAACTTCGTGATTCTCTTTATTTCGATGTCAAAAACAATCCCTCAAAAGTCCATAAAGCCAACTGGACGGCTACAGAAGTTACAGAAGGTCGAAGGTCACGAAAATCAGTTTTTCTCAAATATCTCGTAAACTATTGGTTTTACGTTACTTCTGGTCATTATGAAATTTGTTCCTAAGCTAAATCTACACAAAAAAGTTTCTATACAAAATTTACGTAGAACCAATAGTTTTTGAGATATAGGGCTGAGACATTTTGGAGGAAAGTGCATATTCCCCTATACTATACGTATAGGGATGTATACAGATAATAAGACCTATTTATACATAGAAACATCGTTCATGCATGTAAACCCGCATCATTTCTGTCTGAATTGTCCTTGGAAAGGACCCTTCTTCATAATAATAATGGCAAGGGCCTTGAGTAGCAGCTGTCTAACATTCCTAGCCTACGCTCATAGGTCACTCTATAACAAACATTTCGAAATATTTTGTAATTCATTATAATGACAGACAGCACTTTTTTTCTGTAATGGAACTTTGTCAAATGGTACGACTGCGACTGTTCGTGTTTAGAAACTCTCAGAAATGTGAATGTTGAAAGAGGTGACGATCATATCGACTATTTGCGAAGCGTATAAACTGTGACAGTGCATGTTGAGTGTCGTAAAGATTATACGAAAAAAATCAACATTGAATCATGTAAAAACGTCGTATGAGTGAATCGCCATCAACGTCTCAGAGCTCTCCTCGTAAACGTTTGGTCTTTCAGCTCTGTTAAAGTGAACTGGTAATCTCCATTACTTTCTACAGAATAAAAGATTTCGTTCATCGCATCCACAATATTCTCATCTTCAGGCCGACCTTTCTTCTTATTAGAAGTTGGCAAAAGAAACATGTATTATGGTACTTAGCATTAGCTGCAACTAGATCAAATTCAAAGTTGATACGATTTTTTACGGCTCTTCCATAACTATCATTAGAGGCATCTGCTGCTCGTAATACAGTATCCTTAAATGACAACGTGTAGTCACGTGTCTAATGGATTGTCGATTTTTATTAAACGTCTTTTTTACTGGCTGGTTTGCCACAAAAAATACACAATGCATCGAAGTCAAAAGCGGTTGATCTATGTTTACGAGGAGAGCACTGAGACGTTGATGGCGATTCACTCATACGACATTTTTTATATATGATTCAATGTTGGATTTCTTCGTATAATTTTTACGACACTCAACATGCACTGTCAAGTTTGTACGCTTCTCAAATAGTCTATATGATCGTCACCTCTTCCAACATTCATATGTCTGAGAGTTTCTAAACCACGAACAATAGTCGCAGTCGTGCCATTTGACAAAGTTTCATTACAGATAAAACAAGTGTTGTCTGCCATTACAATAAATTACAAAATATTTCGAGATGAATAAAACGTACAAGATGCGTCATCCAATATTTTATACAGTGATCCATGAGCCTGCATTGGAATGTTAGACAGTTGCTACTCAAGGCCCTTACTATTATTATTATGCAGAAGAGTTTCTGTCCAAGGACAATTCAGACAAAAATAATGCAAGTATGTATGCATGAACGATGTTTCTATGTATAAATAGGTCTTATTGTCTGTATACACCACTATACGTATAGTATAGGGGAGTATGCGCTTTGCTCCGAAACTTCTCAGCCCTATATCTCAAAAACTATTGGTTCTACGTAAAATCAATAGTTTACGAGATATTTGAGAAAAACTGATTTTCGTGATCTTTGACCTTCTGTAACTTCTGTAGCCGTCCAGTTGGCTTTATGGACTTTTGAGGGATTGTTTTTGACATCGAAATAAAGAGAATCCCGAAGGAAAATCTTCAGTCGGGTTTTTTTAGAGGTTTGGCCTTTTTTTTGTATAAAGTGACTGGGCTAATATGACATTTTGAAGTTTTAAAAAACAATTTGTTATTCTACAACGCAATTAAGATCGTTTTAAAGGTCAACATAATCATGAGCTATATCAACTCTATTAAAAATCCTCATATCATCTGTTTACAGTAATTATTTGCAATTTTAAATAAACTTAGGTAAATCATTAATAAAAAGGAGAAACAGCAATGGACCCAGGTTAGATCCTTGGAATACACCAAAATTTATGTTATATTGCATAGAAGAAGAAAAATTGTCAAATTTTAGGAAATAAGTACGTTTTTGTAAGTTTGAGAAAAATAAATCAAAAATAAAAAAATATAGATCCACGAATGAAAAAGTTAGTATAATCATCAAGGCGGTTCGTACTCGATAAAGAGAGCCATCGACTAATAAATTCATGTGCATTTTATAGGTAAGTATTGACTTGTACCAGTACATCACATTTGTGTATCTGAACATTCATATTACAAATGCTAGAACATTAAAATACAACAGACAGTTTCGTCTTTTGTTTTTATAATATAATGTAACGCGCCACCCCTAGAATATTCTAGAAAAAGTTCCGAACAGTCTCAAACAAGCTGGTTGAATGTGCCGGAGAAATCTCGAACTATCGAGACTCTTCCACCGTCGAATGTTCCAGAAGGAACGCGAACTTTCTGGGCTCATCAAGAACCACGCGGAAACGAATATAAGGCGGCGTTGACCGAGCAGAAGCCAGTTCTACAGTCAAGCAGCTAGTAGTTACGAACGAAATAAATGTTAAATAGTGATAAATAAATTCTTCTGTACATAAATAAATAAATAATTTAGTGTAAATAAATACTGGAAATAAATTGTAATAAATTGAGTGAAAATAAATATTATTAAATATAAATAAACGTTTTATATAGAAAGAACATTACAATAATATAAACAAATCATCTTGATATTCTCTAACTTTGACAGTAGTCACAAGATAAATGCATAGAACAAAAACTTTCTATTAATTACATTTCACAACTCAAACAAAGTAAGACAAAGAAAACCATCTTTATGGAAATATTATAGTCATAATGATATCCAAAATGCCTGCATTACTACCACAGAAAACAGTTTAATAACACTAAAAGGTATTTTCATGAGATGTAAGGGATTGGCGGGACATAATTGTTAAATACATGTATAAAAACAAAGTCAAGTGTTCTCTTACAAGCATGATTATTAAATCTGTTAAAATCTTGCCAATCTTCGACTTCAGTTATATAACTAATCTAAAATATTAAAAGGATAAATATCCATGTTTAACCTCACCTGTAAAATGTAATTTTTTTCAATAGTAATGTAAAGTTTGCAATTTAAAAATTGGCCCGACCGCTTTCACATTTACACCACAACAGAGCTTCTATTCTTTGTCCAAGATCTCGCATCCCCATCCACCCCGTCATGTTTTTACTCTTTTTGCTTCTTACTCTTGCAACCCCCTCTTCTATTTCCGGAACTATTTTAAAAATTCAGTGGTGGTAACGTGTGTTAAATAAAAGCTTACAATTAATTTGCATTAAACCCAAACAAAACAAACAAAAAAAAATTTAACGTTTATTCATTTTGCATTCTATCATTTAAAGTGCCTACTTTTCTTTCCTAATAAGCGAAATTTAGATTTTAAATCGAGATACCACATTTTATTTAATATTTACATCATTTAATAGATTAACAATTTACGAAGAAATATAAATTTAGATATCAACGTCATACCTACATTTCAACAACTAATACAATTTGTTTTCTGTTATTTGTCAATTGCAAATGTCATTGTCCTGCCTTTAGCAATTTAGTTAATCTTGTGCTGAAATTTGTTGTATTGTTCCACATTTTTCTCTTTATCTGCGCTTACTGTGCGAGAAAGTCTTTTTCAAGACTAAAATTAGTTTTGTGCTATGTCTGCGTGATTATAGTAAGACTCTTACATACTGTAATTATTAAAAAATATTAAACAAATTTATTTTCAACAGCATTATAAGCAATAGTCTATACTCTTCAACAAGACACACGTTTATTGTTATGTGTAGTTCACGACGAAAAACAGAATATTCTATTCAAGATTGCAAAGACGTATTTAGAATCATATTTCCTGATGTTAATGTCCCGGATAACGCTTTAGTAAGATGTAGTTAGTCGATTTGCTATAACGGAAAATCTGTTGAGATCTTCAGTTAATTAAGTGCTTGCTAGAAAATTTTTAAAAGCAACTGAAGTTATATCTTTACAAAATAACGACTGTGCAAAAACTTACACCATCAGATTATGGTAGTCGAAGAGAATATTGTACATGGTTTGAGAACAATATGAACGACGATTTACTGGATTTGTTTTTTTATCCCGATGAGGCCTGGTTTCATTTATCTGAGTCCGTAAATTTGCAGAATTTTGGAATTCGGAGTGCTGAAAATCCTCACCGTGGGTGTTTGGATAGCAGTGTCTGGCAAAAGACTTATTGGTCCTATGTTACATTTCTTCATGACACTGTCACTGCTGAAAGATATAGAGAAATTCTAAATGTTTTTGTTAATGAACTGCACGAGGCTATTTCTAGCAAGATGGCGCTACAGCTCATACTGTACTAGCAACGATTGGCTATTTTAACCAATTTTCTCCAGATAGAATTATTGATAGAAGAACAAATATTTTTTTTGTATTTGATGTTTTAAAAAACTCGGTTTACAAAAAAAGAATTGAAAATTTAAACAAATTATTGGTAGAAATTACAAATGACATTGATCAGCAAGTACTCCAAAATATTTTTAAAAATAAAAAACGACAAGTAAGAGCATGTATGAATCACAATGAGAAACTTTTCCAAATGTTTATTTAAAATATAAAATAATGGAGGCTTTATTCATTTCTGAATAAATAAATAATACGTTAAAAATTATTTTTTGATTATTGCTCTTTATTTTATTAACCCATTGCGATCGTATTATTTATGTTGTTAGCTACTGAATTTTTTTTATTTTAGATGTTGTTGACGTAAGAGTATGAATAAACTTTATTAATAATTGCAGAACATATTTTCTTTATTTTATAATTATTCTTCTTTATTCTTAGCTACTGACATCAAAAAGAATGAGTTCTTTAACACTTTATTAGGTTAGTTGAATTACTACACTCTAAACAATCATTAGTTCATCAATGAGGTTTATTGACAACTAATCTTGACTTATTAATTCTTAAAAAACATTAGATTAGGCAACCATTACAACAATGAAATGCGTGTAACGTGATTTTACAGATTACTGGATCCAGAAACATTTATGAACACTTTGTATTAGTGTCAATTGTTTGCTGTTATACATACAAGTTATTTTACTTAAAATATTTAAAATTGAATAAATTTAATTTAAAAAATAATAATTCTGTAATTTAAATTCTAATTTGTTTTTACACTTTTTAATTCATTTCTTTCAAAAGGATTATTTTCGACTTACACTTAATCGTAAGTTAAACAAACGTTCCAATAGCTAAATTAAAAGAACGAAGAATCAAATCAATACGGCACTGATGTTATTTTATTTATTTACACAGTTGTATTACATATCAGATAGTAACCAATTCTATTAGATAATTACATGCAAACCATACATTATGCGTATATTGCCAAAAACACGAAATCGCAGGCTTGCAATAAACCCAGAATCAATATCATTATTCCAAACCAATAACCTTTCGGATAACCAAATCGGCAACCGAAGACTTTGTTCACGATAAATAAATAAGAATAAGTCAGGTTTGCTATGGCTCCAATCAGAGACATTACTATTTCAAAAACGAAGTGGGTATCATCAACCATGTAGATGACAACGAATATGTTTGTATGTATCCAGGATCCAAATAGTCCTATTAACGCTAGATCACGAGCTGATTCTTCGAACGCCACATAACCAGGCCGCATTAGCTCTAAGGCGAAGACGGCTGCCCAGCACGCAACCTACAGATTTAAAAATGAGTTGTTTAGATTTACGTAACTAACAGTACAATGTAATACAGAATGATTTAAAGGTAATAAATTATTTACACTAAAATGTTATCAAGCTAGAAGTGCTCAATCTCCAGTAATAATTATAGCTTCTTATAATCTTATTAATTTAAAAAGAAATAAGAATTGCTGATGGTTTCTATATAAGGCTAGGCTGTTCAATATGAATGGAAGAATGGAAACATCAACAAAGAGAGATTATTTAAATCTTAATTTCGACTATACCGATTTCTTTGTTTAATATGAGTTGTGTATATCAAATTAAGCTGAGGCTCTGTGTTTTTGTTTGTTCGATAATAATAGCAACCGCAAAACTTGTTTTTCTAGCTGAATAGTGCTTTTGTTTTTCAATTTTAATCAGTGATTTAGAACGCATTATAATGTTTATATTACTATTCATCTAGCTGTAAATTTTTCTTTTTGTTGCCATTAACAGGCTATTGAATATTAAGTATAAAATTATTCTTCTAGTCAGTTTAAATCTTTTTGTGGTTGTGTTAAAATCAAGTTTCTTTTTGATTGCATTTCTTTTATTTGGTGTATTTGGTATATTAGTTTTGTAATCGCTTCCATTAAGACTAAAACATCTCGTTAAATTCATTTTGTGACAAGAAGTAGCTGTTTAAGGTGTGCTTCTTACGCAGTTTTGAACGTTTCCTATCATGGTTACTTTGCTTTGTTAACACCTTTTGATATTTTTATAAACATCGACACTATTGTGCATTATTCAACAAATGTTCAAAGTGTACACACGAGTTTTGAAACACGACAACTATTATACTCTACTGAAGACAACATTTTTATGCGTATAACTGAAAATTTACAAATTTCTTCTTGCTGCAGTCAATTTTATAATGTAGCACGTTTTGTGAAGCAGGTGAGTTTAAGGAAATCTTAATTACAATAACACAAATTTTATAACAAATTAGTTATGAATAACTACTTGCGAGTAGTTTTTTGGTTTGCACATACTTACTTAAACTTTGGGTGTTTCATATAATTTGAAAAAACGGAAAACTAGCCAGTTGAACTGATACAAAGTGTTCTTAACTATTGGAGAATTATAATAGTAAAAAATAAACTTTTCAAATTACCAATCGGAATAAAATCAAATTGGAAATTATGGAGACTACTCAGCAACGCAAGGACGGTGTACGCTTCTGCCGAAACAGGTGAATTCTAAGTAAGAAGTATTGTAAATATTAATTCAACAGAAGAATACCAAGAATTCAATTAAACCTTTATGGCAACTCCAGGCTCTCCCTGCACCGGTGCACTGGTTCAGTCAGGTGATCTACTACAGATTGGCAAGCTCTAAAAATCCTAAAAATCTAAACGGTCCTTTTGTTTGTAGTACTTTGTGTTATAATCTTGAGCAACATATGATAAGATTTACCATTTTTTTAGATAATTTTCAGAAAAACAAAATTTTTAATTAATATGGAAATGTTTGAAAATTGGAATCAATCGAATTCAACCCAACCACCTTAAAAGAAATCTAATAACTTTCTCTTGAATATGTACTAGTTGTCTTGGTAACGGGTGTATAACATACAACTGCTGTTGTGCAAAAAGTTGCAAAGATGGTTAAGTAAGAATTTTAATCTTTTCGGGACTAATCATAACGATCCTACAACAAACTTGTTCTATAGTATCAAATGCAAGCCTTTGCAAATCTTTTCCCCAATTTTATAAGTCATGGAGTAATGAAGAAATTAAGCTTAAGTAGGTCACTTTTTAAAACGTTTCTTTCTGCGTCCTAGAATTAAAAAATTATTTTTAGATAAATTAAGGATGATTAATGAACTTTTGGTTTTGTTTCTTACAGTAAATGTAAAAGTTGCATATTTGACAATAAAAGAAGATCCAGCCTGCATCTTAACTGTTAGTATATGAAGAAAAAAATTTACCCAACACTTCTCCTTTCGTTGACTTATTTAGATAAGTATATTACTAAAACAAAACGACATAGTCAATATAAAAATATATTTTTCGACCATTATACAAATTTTGAAAAACACTATACAAGTTCAAATAAATAAATCAATAAAGTAAATGGAGTATGAATGCAAAATTTATTTTTTAATCTTGAAGACGAAATCTATTATCATGACCACTCCACAAGCTGTCGACGTTATTGCCACAATCAATGAATTTTTATGCACGTATTCATCGCGAGAGCCATTGACTAAACAAAATATTCCAGCAATCAGATTTAGAACACCTCCGACAAAGATCAACATCACTTCCAGGATGTAGTGTGTTTCATCGATTAAATAGACAACAACGAATGCACTACATATTAAAAGGTAACCTTCTACGGCAATAACGATCAACTCCGCCGATTTGATGTAGTACGTTGCTCCGTATGCAGCCAGCAGTATCGTCCCAATTAAGCACAGTATCTAAACAAATCAGAATTATTTCGAATCAGAAACAGAATATTTACCTGCTGTAATGTTGTTATTTTCTTGGTATTGCTACTTTGCTTAAACTTTTTGGAAACTAATTTTTTGGCAAAGCGTAATACGCAAGTCACTCTCTATTATATTGTCATACGTATGAAAAATACTAACAAAAATCTGCGTATTAAAAGCTGCAATATTAATTATTGCTGTAGCAAATACTGAAGAAAATATAACAATTAAAGTACAGGGTGGTTTTATAAAGTTGTCGGATTTAGAGAATCTTGAATTCAATTCAGTGAACAAACTACATGTTCTAGATAATTTAAAAGATGCAAAGTTGTAATTTTAACAAAAAGATATCTCCAGGTGTAGCCAACCGAGATCTTAATAGTGCCTATTAATAACAGTTAACTAATAGGGCTATTATTCCATGTTGATCTTCTTGTTCCTTTGAGAATTCTTATATCTAGGCACTAAATACCCTCTCATTTTCTTGTAAATTGTAAATTTAAATACATTTAAAAAAATTTGAAGAAAATATAGATCAATGCCTACGGTACGGCCATGGCGGGAAACGTTACATACGCTCTAGTTACTATTACGATCTCGGTGGTGTAACTAATAATTTAAAAACATACCACAGAAAATAGCGATTTCATAGTAAGTAGTCTTCCAAGTCTAATTTGATAAATTAGAACTATAATTGGTGAATATGTGCAAGTGGCGAGTAACCCTTTTAGCAATGAATATAAAATCTTTCTGTTCAGATAATAAGAGCAGATATTATTCTATACTGTTTTGTTTAGTAGTGAATCAAACACAGACTATATTTTTATTTTAAACAATAAATACATAGTAATTATAATTTTGTCAATATAAATATATACTCTGTAAGCATAAGTACGCCACATGTCAATGTACTTATTGCTAATATCACCGAATAAAGACATTCCGGACAACCAAACGCTACTTCTCCAAATAGACCTCCAACCATTACGTTTAAGATTCCTCCAACGATACTCAATAATGCATCAAGAAGATAGTGGTTTTGGCCCGTTATGTAACCAAAAATAAGTATGCTTTCAATTAAACAGTAACCAGGCACTGCTAACCCAACCATATTAAACGTAGCTGGATAGTATACTACCTCAAAACGAATTAACACTATACTTCCCATCAAGCATAATACCTAAGAAGATAAAATTTATAAGTGTTGTGGATAATTTAATATAAAGGTTTTTTACAAAAATACCTAATTTAAAATGCCCCGAATTAGCGGCCTTTCTGAACTAAAAAATAATAATGTATGGATCATAACCTTTCCAGATCTGTACATGATATTTACCTCTATACAGTGTGTCCAGGATAAAATGGGGTACATGAGGATATCGGAAACGTTAATAAATACAAGATTGTTCAAATGGGGAAAAAGTTACGCATTTACGTGCTTATTGACAATCCGGATTTACATTTTCAAAAATTAATCCCGTTACTGAGATATAGGGCGAAAACGAACAATGTACGTTTTCTAAAAA
>VTPC01004717.1:33459-80874 GCA_011009095.1 Ignelater luminosus
CTTCGTCCTATCCACTGATTATTGAAAGTTTCATTTAGAAAATTCTTCATCTAAAGAGAAAAATGCGCATTCATAAACAATAACTTCATTCTATCAGCAATAGGTACGTTTTCTAACAATTCTGGTAAATCATTTCGCAAAAAGTTAAGGTACACTTCAGCATTTAACGGGTTAGGAAAAAATATTGGTCCCAACCAAACACCTAAAGAAAATCAGCGTTGATATCGCGACTGAACAGTTTTGTGAAGATTTTCATTGGCCCAAATATGGTTGTTGCAGAAATTTAATATATCATCTCTGGTGAAACCAGCTTTATCGCAGAATAAAATATGAGTGACCAAATTAAGAATTTCTGCAAGTTGTATCATCCACCAACAGAATTCTCTTCGTGCATCATAATCAGGAGCGGCAAGATTTTGCACTCGTTGAATGTGGTATGGGTACAGCATATTCTCGTGAAAGATTCTCCAAACTAAGGAATGATTTGTTCCTGTTTGAGCAGAAAGCCTTCATTTGATGAGACCTGGATTTTCATTAACCATTTTTAAAACATTTCCTTCAACAGCAAGAGTAATAGCTGATCGAGGTCGGCCAGCACCTTGATGTCCTAAATGTATCAGTTTCAAATAGACGTTGATGAATTCTTGTAAAAAGTTTGTTACTTAGACGAACTCGATTTGCAAATGCTTCTGCATAAAGGCTTCAAGACCATTTGCACGACCATACACAAAATGCAGGTCTGCCATTTTCGCGTTTGTATATTCAGTCATATGTAGATAATAATTTGACAATTTACGTGATTTGCACGGGTAAGAAACTAATAAAGTAACTTAATGACGGTTATCAGACTTTTTTTATCACAGGCAATCAGGTGAAAAAAATTATTTATATCTGAAACACTAAGACTACTATATCTCTGAAATGGTTGAGTTGCGGAGTCATGTTGATTAAGACTTTTGTAATCGTCGCAATGAGTACTATAAGTAGCTAAAATATTAGACAACATTTTTCAAACACCCTGTATATCACTCACTTGTAAGAGCTTTCGTTTTCGCTTTTTACTTGTCTCGCACTTAGGACTGGATCACAGATAATTTCTAAAAACGCAACTAAATAATCTAACTAACCATAAAAGCTATTTAATGAAAATTCAAACTCACATGCTCAAATTGCACAAGCACTGCCGAATTTCATGTTTCTTAAGATTAGACAAAAAAAAAGTTAGTTTTATCTTAGGCCATTTGTTTCATCTGATGGTTATTTTTTACACAGCGTTAAAATCTCTTTAGAAAAATTGGTACTTTCGAAAATGTCGACAATTTTTGATTTTTGTCATTTCAAAAAAATGCCATTTTCCGGCTAAACAAAAAGTGACTGAAAGATGTAATTAGCTTGTTTTTGGTTTTAGGGCATGCACAAATTATTGGTGCAAAGATATTTTCAAAAAGATTAAAAATAAAAATTTTTTCCATTACGTGCACACTTTTTGACGGCCACTGTATAGTGATCTTTTTCTACTTTGTGAATGATGATGATTACGTGTGTATAAACCTAGTGATATTGGCTATCGTTATTAATAATTGTTAAAGCGTAGGTAAATATTAAGATATACCGCATGGAAACTTTCAACGTAGACATGGCAAAAGCCATAACAGCACACGAAAAGGTATAATAGTTATTGTTAGTGGAAACAAGATGGCATATCTACCTGGTAGAGTGGACAAACCGTTGTCGTCGAGCCGTAGAGTCAGGTTAGGACACCTACTTTTCAAAGATGAAAGAAAGATGTTAATACCTCATAGAATGTTATTGGTTAATGTTGCAAGGCGACGATAACTTAATGTTCCATTTATATGACGTTAGTACTTGACGGTAACAATTGCACATCTCACTTCAATTAATGTTAAGTATCACTCCCTTCCGTGTGCTCCTATGGCTTTTGCTATGCCTACGTCGAAAACTTTCAAGTGGTGGACAGTTGTCTATTTGCAAAAGTAATTCTGCATGGTAGAAGTATTTTTAGAACGTGTCTCGGTAAATCGTCAACCAGTATAAACATTGTTAAAGGTTCTATGCTTAAAGAAGAGTGACAAGGTTGTGCATCAGGATAAACTGTGCAACTTGCTAGATGCGTGCACTGTACTGTAAATCTATTGAGCTTATAGGATTTATAGTAACTTAGCAAATAGCAATAAATTAACGATAAGGCAACTTTATTCTTCTTTTATTAATAAATAATTTTTGAAAACTACACCTTATTTCAGTATCTATTTGAACAAATAAATTAACAAAATTACATTTCAGATTTTGTCTAAACTGCTTACTTAGGCATTAGCAACCAAAAATATAAAATCTGACACCATAACCGCACCAAGGCCTGTTGTTAATATCGCCATAACTAGGGTTTCGCCACTTCTTTTGAACAGACATACGCTTGCAATGTGTATCATAATGACTCCAGTTACAATGTTCATTAAACCATAACTCAGGGCAAACATTACTTCAAGAAGATAGTGAGTGTCATCAAAGATGTAGATCATTAAAAACGCATTACTAAAAAGGCAAGATCCAACCGCAGATGTGTAAAGCAAATTTTCCGCTAGTTTGTATGTCTCTACATCATAATTAGTCAGTGTTGTAACAGCGCAGATGGATACAATCTAAAGATATAAAAACTATAGATTAATATATTGTCATGAAAACGTAATCAAAAGATGTACGACGTGACGGTATGTGAATCAAAAGTGCTGGAGCAACGATATCAGTCGATTGTAAATAAAAAGTAGGATAATTTGCCTATTTCTTGAAGTATTTATGTTTAAATACACCGCCTTCTAATTTTCTAAATAATACAGCAGTATTATTTAGAAAATCAAACAAGACGTGGTAGGTTGGAAAGTGCATTTACACATTATATGTGTATACGTCAAAATATGAAAAAATGACTCTTTTTTACTAGGTGCTTACATTTCAATCAGAAACTACTATTGGGGAAGATTTGATGTTGTACCAGTACTTTTGGCTCACATTATATAATAGAGGGATTTAAGCTGTTTAGAATCCGATTGTTTGAAAGAATTTATAAAATCAGTAAAGACTATGTAAGGCACTGTATTATCTTTGTATATCCCTGTTTTATGCAAGCTTGTATGTAACGTTTCAATTTTCCAGAATCGTCATATTGGAGATAGAGTGGAGTTTGATTTCCCTTTATGTACATCCATAAATGTCAAAAAATGAATATATTTGAACAATGCCTTCTTGGATTTTAAAGTCATTGGATAAAATTCTACATACAGGGTGTTTTAGATTGCTAAAAATGTAGAACTTTTAATGTGAGAATTGATTAGTATGATCAAAATCTTGTTAAGCCTGTCTTGTTTTCTGAATTATTCTTATAGTTACTAAAACACCCTGTATAATTTCAAACAATATGCTTCCCAATATTTCTTAGATTAGCTAAGAGTATTAGTTTTGTTGCAACAAAGACTTTTAAAGTAGTCGGAATGTAAAGGTTTTCCGGGACAGCAAGCACGTAAAATAATTCGTATGTTAGTGAATTTCTTAGCACGCTTGAGAGCGTAAAGAAATCACCTAAACAATAATTTGCTGAGGCAATCTCCACTTTTACAAATATTCTCATCATAATTAAAATCTTATTAATTAACGTCTAAAGAGTGTCGTCGCTACTGATCTATTTTGACGTGCAGAATATCTTTAAAAGAATCAACTAAACTCAATACTTAAAGCAAAAAGCTAATAAACAGGTAGAACACGAAACGATAAGCTTCTTATAAAGTTACAAAACATGTAAAACAGCAAACTTTTCTTCAAATATACAACAAACAACGGACAGGAGAAAAAGCAATGTCATTACGCTTCACTTCTTTGTTGAGGGCAGGCCACCTCTTCTGCTTAAATTAACCGACTTTGTATTTTAATTTGAGTAGTCTTTTATATTTTGAAGTACTGGAGTTAACTATTCATACCATAAGGTGCACGAGGTGTGTAAATAAGGTAATGAGACTGGCAACGTAGCGTTCGATGTGGCAACACTGAGGACTACCAGCACAGATTAAATAAAACATTTGCAGCTCTGGAAGTTTACCACGCCTACTCTTTTACGTGCATTTTATGAAAAGTGCATACCACGCTGTGCTGCTGGCACAGTACATGTCAAAATAGCAAGCTTTGGGAGTTGCTTTGAGAGAGAGAGAGAGAGAGCAATAAAATCCACAAATTTGTCTAAGTGAAATATCTGACTTTTATTTAATTTGTGCTACCAGTTTAAAGGGAAGGTAGGTCAACAGGTAATGCTCCGCCAGGACGAGTTTGAACTCCGTAGAGTCATTTGGTTGTCGAGTGGAATTGTTTTCGTAAACTGTTTTTTTCTATTACGTTCTCAAAATGAGTGATATTAATTTCGAGCAAGCTTGTGCTATCAGATTTTGATTCAGACTTGGGGACGGTGCGATAGAAACTTTAGCAAAGCTTCAGTAGGCCTATGGTGACAATTTTTAGTCAAAGGCGCAGGTTTTCAGGTGGTTTAAGGCATTTTCAGAAAGAAGAAAACAGATTGAAGATGAACCTCGCAGCGGAAGGCTTGCAACTGCAAGAACTGATGAAACCGTTGCCAGAATCCGGGATCTTGTGCGTTCTTATTGTCGCCTTACAGTCAGACAGATCGGGGAACAGTTAAATTTAACTCACACCACTGTTCATGAGGTTTTGACCAATGAATTAGAGATGAGGAAGATTTGCGCGAAAATGGTTCTGAAAAACCTTTCGCAGGAATAAAAGAACAACAAGAAGGACGCATGCCTTGGCTCTTTGGAGAGGATTGAAAATGAACTTCATTTTCTGAAACGTGTCATTGCTGGTGACGAGTCTTGGGTCTTTTGGTGCGGCCCGGAAACGAATGGCATACTTCAAGCTCACCAAAGCCAAAAAAACCAAAATGGGCAAGTCGAAAATCCAAACTATGCTAATTTGCTTTTTCGATAGCTAGGGAATCGTCTACAGAATTTGTGTTTCAAGGCCAAACGATAAACCAACAATCTCATCGAGAAGTTTTGAAAGACTTCGAAAAAGAGTCATGAGTGTGAGACCAAGCATTAAAAACAACTGGAAGCTGCATCACGACAATGCGCCTTGCCACACTGCATTTTTAATTAATGAGTTCTTAGCAAATAAGGAAATTTCTGTGGCTCTTCAGTCCCCTTACTCCCCCGACTTGAATCCTTCTGACTTTTCTCTTCCGCAAGATTGAAAAATAACCTTAAAGGACGTGATTTTGGAAAAATAGAAGACTGCTGAAGCTGAAGGCAATTTTAGAATGCGAGTTCCAGTACTGCTATGAAGTGTGGAAAGGTCGTCTCCATCGCTGTGTGGCTTCCCAAAGCAATTATTTTGAAGGAGACAGATTCGGAATTGTAATTTTAATTGAATAAGAGAATTATAAAAAATCAGTCTCATTACTTTATTTATACATCTCGTATTCTATTCAATTCCCAAACCCAAACAGTCTCTATCATTCCAATAGTTCACACAATAGTAGACACCAAAGAGTACAAACTGTTTTAACATCTAACATTATCCCCTAGATATCAAGAGAGGGAGAATTTTAAATAAGTTTGATACATTGCACCCTGTATGTATTATTCTTAAATGCAACACATTGTACATCTTTACGTATCTACTTGGAATCAAACTAAATTCTCGATCTAATGATACCATTTATGTAACAGTCTATTCACAAACCTTTTTTTGTAAATAATTACCTAACGATTCAGAAAGCCGAAACCATTCTCGAATAATTCCTTTTTGGAAAAGAAAATAGAGAAAGATTAAACTAATTTGTTCATTCGTTAACTAATTTTCCACAAAACAAACAAAATGACAAAATAATTAGACCCAAAATTTAATTTAGATATACAGAGTGTTCCATTTATGATTTCGTAGCTGATGTCATTTTAATTTAAGTGGAGGCGACAGAAAATTACAAATTACGTTGATAAAGCTATTTAACGATTATTGTAAAAATGATAAGTTTGATTTTTTTATTTTAGAAAATAATAATAGAAAAGGTTGGCGTGCCTCTCTTTTGTTGACACCCGGTATAACTGTAAAGCAATTTACTTTGTTTTATATGAAGCTTTATTCTCACTTGTGTGTTTCAAAGATTTTCTAAATGTCACAAAAGCAACCTAAATTACTTCTTGAGCCCATTTGGTTATGATTTAGACTAATCTTGAATTATTTAAAGAGTGAGGGACACTAAATGCCCTAAAAATATGAGAGAACTTAACAGAGTGGAAAATCAGGTATATCATGTTTTATTGATAGATAATCTTTAAAAGTTACACTACATTTCAGTATCTAATTAATCAACTATTAATTAACAGAGATACATTCTAGATATTTCTATACTTTTGACTTATGCACTCGCTGCTAAAAACATAAAGTCTGCCACCATAATTCCACCAAGACCTGCTGTGAATACAGCCAAAGCTACTGTTCCGCCCCATATTTGAATCCAACAGGTGCTTACAGCGTACATTAAAATTAATCCAGTTATTATATTCATTAAACCTCCACATATGGCAAATGTTATTTCAAGTAGATAATGAGTGTCATCGTATATGTAGATAAACAGAAGTTTATTAATAATAATAAAATTTCCATATGTAGTTACTGTAAGCAAATCTTCACATTCCATGTATATGTGTACGTCAAACTTAAGCGTTGTTATAACCGCACACAAGGATACCATCTAAAGATATAAAAACTATAGATCAGTATCTTATAATGAAAACAAAATCACATGATATTTCACCTTTATAAAGTGTTCTTAAAGTACGTCACGATATTTTAGAGGGTGACTCTACACTACAGGTCATTGTAAGCAAATAAGTAAGTGCTTATAAACATATGTCCTTCGGAAAGGTTCACGAAACGTGTCGAGCTAGAATAAAAAAGAGTAGTAGGTAGGTTGATGTCAGTTTTGTAAACTAACTTTTTATGACTTTTTGCTGAGAATGACCTGCAGGAACGCTCTGTATAGCCTTGGAAATCTACGTTGTTATTTTGGAAATATTCAAAATGTTATTAAGGAAATTTATGCTAAAGGGCTATCCAAGAAATAGTGAGACTAACTTTCTGTTAACATTGTTATAATCAATTTTAGACATACAATCTAGTTACACTGTATTATTTTCTAAATAATCTGTTTACTAGTAGTCATGACAATAATTAACTTACTAGTCAGCAGTTGTCAAATTGTCGCGAAAAGAAAAAGGGATACTGCCAAAAAATTCAAATCTACATAATCGTAATAAGTTAAAAACTTCTTATTACTTCCATAACGAGGAAATTTCGAAATCAGTCATTCGATACTGTAGCGCACATATACAGTGCGTGAGAAAGGTTCACAATTCTCGGAAGTTCTTTAACAGTGCCGTACTCTCTAAAGTTGTTTTCAATCTTGCTTACTGTAGACTGACTTATGTTCTTATCCGGATATTTTAAATTAAACATACGACAAACTCCCTTGTGCGTTCGGGTATTATCATCGCAGCCTATTATAATTAGCATTTCAATTCTTTTTTTTTGGTTAGCATCTTGACTTTTTAAATGATGGACACTACGTTTGACGCAGTAAAACTTTACTGGTTTTTTGTTTTTTGTTTTCTTTTTGTAAAACATAGCTTACGTTGCAATTGTTATTTTGTAGTGTAGTAGCGTTTTTTATGTAGCCTATAATTTCCGTCACAATAAATACTTTATTAATTTTTCTAGTCTTTATTTGTAACATAAAGGTATAAGTATGTTATATTGCTGCAATCAGAAAGAGCTTATCTACAAGATTTCACCAAAAAAATACATACAGTTACTATTTGAAAAAATCATCGATGACGTCATATCCGAAACTTGAGCAACGCCATCTATACAATTTGTATATGAGAATGTGCGCAAAAAAAGGAAAATTGACGTGTTCAAGGATATGCACGCATTTGCAAATTGATAGATTTATTCCATACTTTTCTCCCTCACTGTATGTTGCAAATGCAAAATGTTTTCGAGAAACGTAGTTTAAAGTTCACACCTCGATATTAAATTTTATAGTAAGTTTTAAATGGTGGTAGACTGTTTTTATGTATATTTGTATTTAAGACTAATGAATAAAATTATATTTTTTTTGATTTGGACTCGATTAGCACATTTCTTTGTATTTTTTGTACTTAACTTATCTGTGCATGCCATTATTGAATACTATACCAAAGGAATCCTGTACGGTAAGCAAAACTGGAGCCTGTTTTTGTAAAGAAAATTATTGTAAAACAATGCTTAACTTCTATTTATTTATTAAGCAAACTAAAAAACTGAAACAACGAAATATAACTGAATTTAATTAGATGTAACAAATATAACGGAAAATCGTAAACTAAAAGAACAGAACTTCTGAATCTCAAACAGTAACAATGAATGCTTCTTATTCGTTATCATTTGGTAGCAGTGAGTATGAAGTTTCCGAGTTGTCACTGACGTACTGACTGTACCAGACAGGTATAATATCAGAAAGCAGAAGTAATAGAAGATCGTTTTCTTCTCTTCAGAGATTGGTAGCTTTTGGGTGTATTTTTTAAACAATTCGAGCGAAGTCCAATTTTGGGGTCTTTCCTGTAGCCTTCTGTTATCAGCGACATTGATCACCAAAAAGTCTTTATCATATATTAGGTCATAATTATATTTTATCAAGAAAGGATATTGTTTTTCAAATCTAACCCACTTAATTTTTAGCCAATAGACTTTTTTCTTACTTGTATTAACCGCAGTGTTAAGGGCCATAGTATCATCAAGTGTTTGAAAATCGCAGAAATATTGTAATTCAAATTATTGACGTAATAAGGACCAGGTTTTATTCATGCAGCTGATATCAGAATACATCACTCCCTTTTGGTGTAAATCTTTTTATGCTTCCGTGCTCTCTCAATTGTTACATGCATGGAGTCTGCCTCCAAGTATAAATCAATCACTTGTAAATGTTTTATTTTATTTACTGCGTATAGCATTGTAGCTGTTACATACTTATTTTTATTTTGTTCTCCGCATGTATCACTGAATGCAGAGACATGTGTTACAGTTTCTGGTAATCCATAAAAGTATTAAGAAGACATATTGTTAGGAGAATTTGCAAATCTACGCTTCCAGGCATGATGTGATCGTTATACGTTGCAAATACTTGCAGCTGTAAGTAAAGACGCATTCGTTAAATTTATTTCTCGAATTTATCGACCAGCGATATTAAAATAAAACCTTCCCTTAGTATTAAATTCTGTGTTATACATATGTTATTTCTTGAAAATTACATTTTATCTTTTCCCTCCTATAAAATAGAAACTTCACGTTAGCATCTTTTATGTTAGATTTACGGCTTTGTTTAATTAGTTCTACTAGGAATTCTATAAGAAAATGTTTTCTTTCTTTATTAAATAAAATACATAAAAGCGTTGCATATAATAAAACTACCTCTAGTTTTGAATTTTATAAATTCAAATAAAACATTTCGAGATAATCTCTCCCTTAAAAATTTATTCTTTTAAGGTTTTAGGTTCGTTCGGATTATAAAACTGTCACCTTGCCTAGTTCAGGTCAAGATTTATTATCGCATTTGGTTAGAAAGCCAGCAGGATAACGCTCGAGGCATCTAACCGATTTTACCCCATCGTCCCACTGTCTCATTAGTGCTTCTCATATTGCGAGTTCTGAAAGACCAATGAGATGCCTGACCAACCCCTTGGGAGTTGGAGAATTGTCCCCCCCGAACGACAGTTTTAGGGAGAGTTTTGCTAAGTGTTGCCGAGTAAGACACGCTCACCCCGAATTTTTCTTGTGTGAGTGGTTTGGACTTAAGAAATTCACGAGTCCCAAGATCTCTTCAAGTGTTTGAGAAGCATCCGCATAGGTTCCGTATTTATATCCTGAGTGAACACGTCGTGAATTAATTCTGTCTTTGCTAGATAAATATCCTGACAATCCCTGTATTTACCAGACGTGTTGCTTCCTTGTTAATTAGTTGAACGAACTTTCGTCTTATCGGCGGATTAACTAAATTATTCTCATATCGAACTCCTAATAGTTATATCTTCCCAGCTCTCATATCGTTCCCCGTGTTGCTAGAGCGTTTCCTGTGTTTATACACTTCCGTCAAGTCTTCTGCGAGAAATTGCGCTGCTTCGCATTTTAAAGGCGAGAAAAATTACACCGCCCGCCGTCAAATATATTTACCTACAGTTCTGGTATGTACGTGAAGCCGTCGCTTCGTCACTGGAAATGTTCTGTGTTAGTTTATAAAGAGCTCTGTGTGAACCAGGGTGAAGTGAAGTGGTTGTGAATTGTGCCACAAACTTGGATACCTTTTGGATTACTTCCTGTATCACGGTAAATAATTTTAGCATTAATTCTGCATCTTGTCAAGAAGCTAACGTTGGCACAGATCGTCTCGCAACCGTAAACTTGGTTGTTTGCCAATGTGAGTCTCCTGAGACTCGTCACCAGTTTGCTTTGGTTAAAAATAGATTAAGAATTACGTTGTTGTAACGTCATTTCACATTAGTGAAAAGCTTTGTAATAGTATATTACCTAGTTGAAATCTACTATTGGTTAGATTATAACGTAAACGTTAAATAGTTGCAATCTATTATTTTTGCCAGCTTAATAATGTAAAAATAAAATAATCGAGATTTATCATTTTAATATTGGTTTTATTAGTTTATACTTGAAAGGTTCTTCAGACATAACTTTTTATAATAACAACTTTGTGAATTTTGCCTTTCTTAAAAGTTCATTTAAAAATTTAACTGGATCCAAAGCTAGCTAAGAAAACATCTGAAGGTGACGACCTCGTTATTTTGTGCGTGCGTCTTTCATAAGCGATCGCTATTTAATATCTACGAATGTTCTGTATTATCAATGTTTTGTTTATGCATTCATGATATCAGGCGCTTTGTGTATGACGCCTGCCCGTTAGTTCGTGTATGTTAAATAATAATTGTGGCCAATATTTATTGTTTATCTGTTTGTTTTGTATATTTACTTATTCTCTTTTCCTTGTATGTGTTTATGCCGAATAATTTTTTTATACAGTGTACTCTGTTTGTTTGTTCCAATATCTGAGTATACTAATAGATTTTCTTATTTTACCTTCTGATTTTTCTTTTGCAAGTAGCGTACGAATAGATTGTTTCAGAGATCAGCTGTTCTGGAGCGAGTTGACGATGACCTTCACATACATACACAACGTTAGTTTAATCCCTTACTGGGAACGTAAGTATCTTCCTAGTAAGTAGTACAATCTCGTTTCTTTCTGTTTATGCAATATTCGAACCTAAAAAGCTTCTCGTATAGTGACCTAGATACGGAGATCAACTGCAGGATCTCCCAGTCAAAATTAGGTCAACGACATTCTTCTGCGGCTGGCGCCCTCTCGATCCCAAACTTCTTCAAGATTCTCGTACCTGCACTACTACCTACCGCCGGCACTAGACCCTCATCGCCCACGACTCGTCTCCGGTCATTAAGAGCTAGTTGTTCAAAGTTGGCATATCTGCTAATATTATGTTGCGTATACCGAAGGGGTCTCTAAACCCGTAATTGCACGCAACAAGGTACCGATTCCTGCACTACCTTTCGTTTTATGGGTTTCATCCCATACATAGCAATAACCCTCTGCATTAAAGCATCAAAAATTATAAAATTGTAAACATTAAGCTTCAATTTGTAAAAAATTGATTACCTCCAGTAAAAGGCACAGATAAAATGGCTTGTAAATTAAACGTTACTGCTCTAAAACTAGTTTCATTTTCTGCAACAGCCTCCTCCTTGTCATCTCATTTCATTTGCATAGCATCCTTTTCTCTTTTCTTGTGACTACCAAATTTTTCTTTTATTGGTTTTTTATCTTTTGCAGTATTGTTAGCTTTTATATCTTAAGCACTGATTTTTTTTAAGAGCGAAAAAATCTTAAGGTGGGTCGCATTGCAAAAATATTTTCTGATACACCAACCGACAAAGCGGTGATATATTTCTAGTTATGCTGAAATCTTCCGCGCAGAGTTTGTACATAATGGATATGTTTAAATCAGAACCTAAATACTGTTTGGTAGTATCGGCTGTACAATAATGCGACTCGACTCGCGTAAAGCTATCTGTATGCCGTCTAGCAGGGTTATGGGGTTTTGTATTTTTCCTTTTGTCGTATCCAACCATTACTGCTAACATTTTGCATGCATGTTTCGATAACACGATGAGATATAGCAAAAGTTTTATAAAGACATTTAAACATGTCCTTGTTCTAATACCATTTGCATCTCTTAAATAGAAACCTCGTGGAGTCTTGCGTCTCAATTCTTGACCCTCTACTTTCCTTTTTTTCGCTGGTAGGTTCATTGGTAATCAATGAACTTAAATGTAATTTCTGCTTATCAGCGTTAGCCAATTGGCAGTATTCGCGATACTTGTTTATCAGAAGAAAATTGATTACACTTGTAGCTGCATTTAGCACAATTTACAGGTAAAGGCTTTTTTTTTCGAGTCTCTTTTCCACTTTTATTTACATATTTCATTCCACTGAGTCTTTTCTTTTTTAGCACTGATCTTTTCCATGAAATTTTGTCAGCTGTTCAAAATCACTGCAAGACTACTCCTACAACCTACTCGGTTCTGCGACGAATACAGTTTCAATAATTTCCTTTTCTTCTTCAGCAGTGCTAGGGTCTGGAAAGTAACACGAAATAAGCGCTGATTTTATTTAATTTTTGTTTATATTCAACCTACTAGTTATTGCTGCTATTTTAATAGTTTAAAAAAAATCACTCACAAGTAAGATATACCATGTTAATCTGAAAGCCAACAGAAACATAACCTCAAATTTTAAGAGCACAAATGTGCAAAGTCTACACTTTTTCAATTCTCTTTAAGAAATTTAAGAAGCACAAATGTGCAAGTGACTATGTAACAAGTGCCCATGAACGTGTTGAGTTTGATGTTCTTACACCAAACGCTAGATGGCGATATCAGCTTTTCAGTCGAGCAGAGAGTTATCATATGTGTACAAATTAGATTGTTACACCCAAACGCAATTCTCTACGTACTTAATTTAATTTCACTCAAAATTGTACTTATAACATACATATGCGCGTTATACCATCGTTATTTTACATTGAAATAATTTCTTTAATATGGCTTTGCTTGATAAGAAGACTAGATACGTGAAACACTATAGGTTTTAAAAAGATTAAGCTACAACTAAGGAATTTTAAACTTTTTCTAATGGATTTTTACAGGTATATTTTTAAATTAAATTTTTCCAAAGAAGAGCTAGAGGCAAGGTATCTGTAGTTTTTCGTTTATCTGGCTCAAAAAAGATACGGTATGGAAAATTGATCATTCACGCCATTGTGTGACGTAAAAGCCCCAGCGTTAGAGAAAAATTTTTATATGAAACCGTTTAATCAGTTGTGTCATCACTGAAATGCTAAACATTTCTAGATAGATTGAAATTATTTATAGCCAAATTTGCTTGTTGATTTCCATCTTGTATTCTGTAATCCTGGATTACGAAGTGTAAGTTGTTTCACACCCGACGAAAGGCTGGAATAGTTCGTAATGGTGATAAAACTTTTATATATAAAGAACGGACTGTATGTTTGGTATAATAAATGGAATGGTAAACATCACATAAGTTACACTTGCCATTGGTTTTACTGTTACTAAATTTTCAATAAAAATATGTTGCTATGACTGTTGACAAGGCAACTTGTAAGATTGAGCAGTAATTGTAATTACAGGAAATAAGAACAAACAAAAAAAGAAAAATATATACAATTTATCTTCAAAAAAGTCAGAGAAATGGCATAATGAAACAGTAATTGATGGTCGTGTCGCCGGAATTTCATTAGTATTGAAATCTTATTGAGTTTAAACTTATAGCACCTTAATATTTTTTTATTGAAAATTCTACCAAATACCGTTTGCAATAATAAAAAAGGAAGAAGAAGAAAAAATGTCCAAATTTTCCATAAGTCATTCAATAAAAATTTTTCCCATATCGTACAGACTTTTTGGCGGACACTGTATAAGTAGTACGGATCAAAACATTAGACACGTATCCTTTGTATTGACTGAGCTTGACGTTAAGGACGTTCATGCATGAGGTGTGATAATAGATAAAAATTTTTTTTTTTTGTGAATTAACAAGTTTAATTACACAGCTAGCCTCCCTAAAAAATTTAAAATCTATTATCGACCATTTCAAAGAATAATTATCGATTAAAAATCAAATTTTCAACATAGAGTCTTATGAGAAAACATTTTTTTGTATTTAAAATAATAATAACTATACTATTAAAATAGATGCCATAATAAATAACGTTTAAAAATATTCTTTAAAGCATGTAGTTTATATAATTGCATAAAATGAATAGTGTTGACGACCATTAAAATTAATTACTAATTATTTTAATCAACAAAATTAAAACTGTTTGGGTAGATTTATCACCATATTGAAAACTGGCAACACAGGTTAGAAAGGTTATGTACCGGTGATTCACTGACTTTTATTTTTTTTACACTATTTAACTGATTGTCTCTCCATAATTTACGTTTTTGTGGAACAAATTTCCCTTTTAATTTTAATTGTTATTATTATTATCCATGACTGGCGGAGGAAATAATTTTGTAAACAAAACAAAAAAAATATATATATGTGTGTGTGTGTGTATATATATTTGCATTGAATGCATAGGAGGTAAGTGTATGTCTACCTATGTATATTGACAGCTGAGAAAGGCGGTGTTGCCGAATTTAATTAACTATTACAATGAAGTCAAATCAATTTCTCATAAATATTTATCGATATTTTGCTATAAATACTTTAAAAATATTTAGGACGAATAAAAAGTTTATAAATCATTGTAAGATTATTGATATTTTTTGCAACTTTTTTTAAGTCCTACATCAATTTCATAAAAATTCAGTTTCATTTGACTCATAAGTAGCGCATGAACGTCCTTATAATGTAAGCCATATATAAATACATTCCGAAATAGAAAACGAGATACGATTAAAAAATCCAGGGGGGGGGGGCTCTTAAAAGTACATAGTAAGTAACCTCAAAATGAATCGACAAGAAAAAGTAAAAAGTATAAAAAGGGGATGGATTTTGAGGGGGTGGGAGTTGAGACTGAACGTAAACTAACATCTGTTTGTACCGTCTGCTAGGAAGTAAGAAGTTGTGGTGTTACATGAGTTGAAACAGAAGTTATATTTTTAAAGACGCCTTTTATTTTTTTTACGTCAAGCTCAGATGATACAAGAGACATAACAAATTTAATGTCAGACATAAGCTTCTCTCTCAAATCTGTAAGATTCCTCTCATACGCATCTGTATTTATAATAAAGAGAATTGATAGCTTTTTATTAACGCGTAATTAAATGTTCACGGAAATAATTACAAATTATTTACATTAAAGGATTTTTTATTATTTCAAGCATTTACAAAACGATGAATACAAAATTATAATACAGCATTGTTCACACATTAATTACAATCAAAATAAAATCAAAAGCCATAATTGAACAACAAAAAATTGTTTCTAGTCCAAGAATCAACAATCTTTTGTCTTTAATCTGACTGTCTCCATACGAGACTAATACCAAAATACCAGATATCAAGTTAAGTAGCATCCCGCAAAAAACAAATGCTGCTTCTAATATATAGTTCGAGTCGTCGTATTGGTACAAAAGCATAAACAAAATCGAGATGTGAAGGTAATTTAGTGTAGCTACAGGCACCAGTATATGTGCCTCCGGGGAATAGAAAATGTCTCTTTGGTACATCATTAGCGTCCCCACGAGGCATAATATCTAGACAGACAAAAATTATGCATTAATTATAAAACGTCAAAATTTTGTATATCTACGTTACACAATTTATAATTTACAAGCAAATTATAATTTACAATCACACCACTACAACTATACCGATAGACACAACTTAACGGAGAGATGCGGACTACACATAATTGGATTGGCTTAAGACAACAAAGAAATAACTGCGACTTTACTGTATGGAAAAAGTTAGGAAAATGGCGTCAAGGTAGACATTGAAAAACCATACCTAACTAAAGAAACGAAGGTTTGTGCTATATTGAAGACTTGTATAACAGCCTGTTTTTTCAAATTAATAAATTAAAATTAATCCAGTTATTATAATCCATAGTCCCCCACTTATAAGAAGTGTTATTTCAAGGAGATAATGAGGGTCGTTGTATATGTAGACAGAGCTGTGACCAGTATTCACTAAAAGTACTGAGAGTAACCAGTAACTGGTATGAAACAATTAATCTTTTACTTGCACTACCAAGTACCAGTACCTTTCAATAGTACTTGGAATATTCAGTAAAGTACTGGAAATACAAACTTTGCAGTATCAGTATTAAGTGAATACTCTTTAGATATTTTCAGTACTTCTGAGTACCTAAGATTACTTTTAAAGTACTAGCGGGAGTTTCCAGTACTGAAAGTACTTTTTTAAAAGGCAGAGTATTAAGTAAATACTCTTTAAATAATTTCCAGTATTCCCAGCTACTGGTGGTACTGCAAAATAAGTATCTTTATCATATGACTTTATACGAAAATGTAATCGAATAGAAACTTCGGACTTTCTTTTTACTTTTTGAGTGACAATTAAGGTACATATTGATAAAGCTTGCTTTGTAAATGTGTCTTGTTGGTTAACTTACTAAAAAAATTTTTAAATAAAAATAATATTAAACAGAAACTTATAAAATAAATTGTTTTAATTATACTTTATATAATTTTTCATGTTTTATGTTTATTCAAATTATTAATAATAATTATCGATATATAGAACTACAAAAGATGTTTTTATAAAAGTTGTTTAGTGTTTAGTTTTACATTACAGGGCAATACCAAATAACTATTTTTTAAAAAAAACAAAAGCGCAACGAATAATGCTACAATTGACAAGATTTGACTTAGTCGGACAGTTTCTTGATAATATGTCGATTTATGTCGATATGCCAAAAGATATTGAAACTCTAAAAGACCGTATTAGAACAGAGATTAGAGCTATCACACCAGAAACGATTCAAAATGCAGTAAACGAATTTGAAAGACGACTTTATCATTGCCAAGCTGTAAATAGTGCACATTTTCTATGATCTGTAGAGTGTAGTTATACAAAATTTTCAATTCCTAACAGATGAATATTGAAATAAACTTTCAAACAATTTTTTGCGTTTTAATCAAAATTTACTTATGCAAGTGTACAAAGTTTTACATCATTGAAAAAAGAAAAACATTCTCTATCAAATGAGTACAATAAAGGGATACCTTCCTATTAAAACAAATTAAAGCATTATTCGTTGCGCTTTTGTTTTTTTAAAAAATAGTTATTTGGTATTGCCCTGTAATGTAAAGCTAAACATTAAACAACTTTTATAAAAAACATTTTTTCATAAAATGCATATTTACTGAGATTTATAGGATATTCCATACTTTTTGGACACACTGTATATGTTAATAACAATTTATACCACAATTTAAGTTTACAAAAGCAAAATAAAACTAAGAAATATACAAAAAGGTTAAGCCAACTCAATAGTTAAACTAACAGGGATATTATTTACTATATAAAAGATTTGTATTGCTTTTCGGTAACACCAATTTTGAGAAATTGGTGTTAGGGCCGGATTTACCGTGTAGGCAATCGAGGCAGAGTCTAGGGGCCTCCACCAAAATAGAGTCTTCACCAAAAGAAGTTTGTGTTTGTATTATAAAGAATAAAGATTAATAAACAGGGATAGAAAAGAACAAATTCTTTGAATCTTTTTTTTTAAATTATGATTTTTTAAGGAATATTTTTTGATTAATTAGTCATAATTAATTACAAAAAAACAAATAAAAAACGGTATTCTACTTTATCGACATCAATAAAATATTGATGCAGTCTTTTTATAACATAAAAGGGTGATTGAATTTTGGCTTCCACACAATACAGATAAATATTTTCAAAACATCAAGTTATCTGTGCATGTCAAACTGAGATTTGTAACCTAGAAACATAAATAATACTAGTCATGGCAGAATATACAACAGAGCAACGCGTTAAAATTATCCAAACCTATTACAAAAATGGGAAACGGAGAAAAAATACCTTTCGTGCTCTACATGAATATTTCGGTGTTCAAAATCAACCTTCTGAGCGTACAACATACTCGTAGAGATTACTCTGAGCAAGATATTGCCAACGTTCGTGAAAGTGTAACCGAAGAACCAAGAACATTGATTCGTCATCGATCGCAGCAATTGGGCCTTACGTACTCTACTACGCAGCGAATTTTGATCAAAGATTTACACTTATGTTCTTAGAAACTTCAAATAGCACAAGAACTGAAGCCTAGAAATCATCTGCATTTGCCGAATTGATGTGTGAACAAGAAGACAGATTTTCAAAAAAGATTCTCTTTAATGATGAGGCGCATTTTCATCTCGGCGGCTCCGTAAATAAGTAGAATTGCCGTATTTGTGTATTGGAAAATCAAAGAGAAAGTTTCAAGAAGAAAATGCCTGCCTAAAAAGTAACTGTATGGTGCACTTTGTACTCTGGCGACATAATTTTTTGAAGACAATGAGGAAAATGCAGTTACAGTCAATTCAGTTCGCTATCGGAGCATGATTACAGATTTTTTATGGGACCAGTTAAAAGGTATGGATATCGAAGTCCTTTGGTTCCAACAAGACGGTGCTACCAGTCACACAGCAGCAGCAACAATAGCGTTATTACGCAAAAAGTGTTCAAGTCGCATTATCTCAGAAAATGGTGACATAGGTTGGCCGCCAAGATCATTGATATCACTCCTTGGACTTCTTTCTTTGGGGTTATTTGAAGAGTAGAGTCTACAGGAACCAACCGAACACTATTGCAGAGCTGAAACAAGAAATCCGACGCGAATAAACCGACATCGAAACTGCGTTATGTTGGAATGTTATTGATAATTATGACAAACGGATTACGTTATGTCTTAGGAGCCAAGGCAATGTGATTGCAATAAATGGACCTAAAATACTGAACACAAAAATACATATTTCTTTATATTTTCGTGTTTTCACCCTTTATTTATAACCTAAACGTGCAGTTACATGGAGGCCACCACCAATTTCTGCCTAGAGGCCTACACCAGAGTAAATCCGGCCCTGATTGGTGTCGCTGCGTGCGTGATGTCTGGTTGCGTTTATAATTTGTGCAAATGAAAATAATCGCTCCACAGGGGCAGAAGATCGTAAAATACAGTTGTATTTTATGAATAATTTCTTTGTAACTTGATAATCGTTCAACATTGCCAAGTTGGTTTTTTCATCATGCAACAATTCACATTCGAACTAAGTTTGGAATGTTTCATGGTCGTCTTTAAAATCAAAAAACGTTTCTTTAGCATTTTTACTGACTATTAGCTCAGAATCTCGTAACTCTTTAAAGTCCAAAGCAGCATCGAGTACCCAAGACTGGATATCTTTTGCAGATATTTGAACGTCTGTATCTCTAAAGACGTAATATCACCTCATCTTAAATCTGGGGTTTGTCACTGCAGCTATAACAGGTCTATTAGATTGCAGCTTGAAGATTTCATAGAATCGTCTTTGTATGGATTCTAAAACATAATCTAGAGGCTTACAGTACTGTTTAATGTCTCCTGCCAGTTTTATCTTTTCAATTTAAGTATGCATAGATGCAATGCTTGAAAGAAAGTACCCATTATTTTGACCACCTTGAGAAAATCAAGGGTTTCCGCAAGTGGTTTCGTTACTTTAACGTATTCTTCTAAAAACAATATATCGTTCTCGCTTAAGCCTGGTATAAGCAATTTATCAGAAAGCTCTGACAATTCTTCTTTATAAGATAAGATTTTTTCTACAGTGTCGTGCGCCGAATTCCAGCGAGTCACACACGGATAACTCAAGGTGTGACCTTGCTGAATTATCTCCGCTGATTTGGGTCTTTTTGTCTTATTCTATAAGTTGGAACATTTACTAGAAATCTGACAATTTCTACTCTTAAGTTGATGCGAAGTTTATTTTACAGGTGAATGCAATGATAGTTACGAAAATAAAGTGTCCCTCTTTTCCTTTCTAAATGCTAAACAAGTAGCACCTGGATTATTTCTATATAAAAAAAGTAATATACTGGAAATACTTTGGTAAACTACTTAGTGTTTATAATTTTACAGCACTTTTCACTACTGGGAGTACTTAGACACGATACTGAGAGTAGTTTATATTTTTACAGTACTTTTTTAAGTAACAAGTAGTACTTGTTAAAAATTCTAGAAGAAAAGTACCAGTACCAGTACTTTGTAGATATAATACTGGAAATTTCAGTACCAGTACAGCAATTTTAGAAGTACTGAAAGTATATTACTTAAAGTACTTATACTACTGATTACTGTATTTACAGTGCATTTTTGTACTGAGTACCTTAACTCTGTATGTAGATAAACTGAAGTTTTTTAATAATAATGAAACTTCCATACGCAGATACTGCAAGCAAGCCTTCGAGTTGTTCGAAGTATACATATAGGGTGTCTATTTGAAAACTTTCAATGGGCTGTATTTGAAAAAAAATTTTTAAATTAACGTCATTATTCGACAGTTTTAAAAAAGTTCAAAATCGTTTAAATTTAAAACGAAATAATATTTATCAATGAAACTTTCTGTATAGTTATGCATATTTAAATGATATACATACTCAATCGTCAAAAGTCATTAAAGTTTAGTTTTATATGAGAAAAAAAATAATTCATTAAAACCGACACTTTGGCCCCGTAATCTATTTACTAAAAATCCGCCGTCGAGGTCCTAGTAGCCGCCCTTTAAAGAAATAAAGCTATAAACATCGTATAAACGTGAGGAATGATTACATATGAGTTCTTGGAAGCTTTATTCGGATCACATGGTTAGCAAATTAAATATTTTTTAGCGATATCTTCATTACTCGCCATACGCATAAAATAATTTAACAATTTTATGCCTTTCTTGCATTTGCTCATAAACGATTTATTGAAACGAAAAGAAATTATTTTAAAAAATACATGCAAATACAAAATAAGTAATAATTAATAAACAAATGAATTTAATTCCTACTTTTTACATGATACTCTTTAAAGGTTAATTTTTCACTTAAGTTGTTTGGACATGTTGACTTCTTCAAATCAGATTTTTTTTTTGAAAAGAATAATAGCCATTAAATAAATGATAGAAAGATTATTAAATGTGGGTGCTAATCAACAAAATTAAATTAAAAAGTCGAGCAACAATAATATAAAATCTCAATATTGTGGAATACCTAGTGCACGACAGTGGAAGGCGGCGAACGGGTGACTAGACGAATCTGTGAATACCGGTACTCTGCCTACCTTATTTTCGACATTTGTTTAATTAAAATTCAGGATATTTTGTATTAAATATTAAGAAGGACCATTGCTTTAATTTACCAAACAAAAATTTTTACGAAGATGTCCACAAAAATGCGCAAATCTTGCCTAGAATGCAACTGTTTTTTGTTAATAAAAACGCACTCAATGGCAGTCGTAGTAAACACAATCACGTACTGGCAGTAAATAAATGCTAATAATTAACATATAACTTTTATTTACCAGAATTAATGTAACATAATCCTTAGAAAGAAGGATGGTAGATAACACAAAGCTAAAAATCTCCGTTATTTATGGTGCCATAATTTATTTATAAAACAATAATTGATTCGTTGGTGGACGGCTGGAGCTGGACGTAATTAGGTGCGTTTACCCTATGTCATTTTACATTAAACAGGACTTTTGAAATTTGTTTTTATTATTGGACTTGAAAATACATGTCATGTAATATTTTAACTACACTACATTTAAAACTGTTTATGCAATCCCCTTTTTTACGTCTCTCGGCTTTGTGCTGTTTCTTCTTCTAGTTGTCTGGCTTGCATTGCTTTACGATGACTTCCTTCCACGATTGTCTGGGGCGGCCTCTCTTTCTCTCACCAGAGGGTGTCCACGTGAAAATGTTTTTTGCCATCTTTCTTCATCCATTCCCAATAAATGTCTAAACCACTTAAATTTCTTTTGATCTATCGCATCTAGGATTGATTCTTTCGCCTCCATCATTTGCGTATTTTTGTGTTCGGTATCCTTTCGAGTCTTGATCTTCGTGCACTGCTGGAAAGGTAGTCCATTTCTACCGGTGTTATTCGTCTACCCAAATCGGTTTTATTCGTCCAAAGATTCCTCAAAGGCTAATTCTTTTTATGTTTCTTCGGTTTATATGTTTGTCTCACCAAATACTGTTTAGACACCCGACTATCTTCCTTCCTTGGTGTATTTTATGTTTAATTTCTTTCTCTGTGAGGCCGTGTTTATCAAAGATTTCTCTATCTGTTGTACTGTACTGCCTTCGTCTAATAAAACGTCAAATTTTGTTAAGTTGTATATCCCCGGATATTTGGTCTTCTTCAAGTTTATTTTCATTCCCCAATTTTTGTATTCCGTATAGAACCTTCTTATCATAAACTCCGGGTCGTAGGCGTCCTGAGCTCTGACAACTTGGTCGCCAGCAAAATTTAAGTTAAACAGATGATGTCCTCTAACTGGAAGACCCATTCCCTTACATCTCGTTTACTATTCTTTTAGTGCTATTTTGATGTATGCATTGAACAGGACTGGAGCAGACTGCATCCCTGACGTAAGTCCTTTGTTGTTATAATACGATTAGAAATTTTTTTGTTTTCACGTATGTTACCTTTATAAAGTTCTTTAATTATTCGTGATAGCTGGTTATCTAAGTCAAGTTGTTCTAGTGCTTCCCACAATTTCTTTCGCGGAATAGCATCATATGCCTTCTGTAAGTCTGTAAATGCCAAATGTAATTTATGGTCATTCGTTATTATTCTCTCACATACTTATTGTAAGACGAAGAGGTTATCCGTGAAGTATTTTCCAGGCATAAAACCACTCTGGTCTTCACTGATTTTGTCTTCAATAGTCTGTCTCACTCTTTCTTGAAGAATGCTAATACTCTTTGCTATGCTTAGTCTCCTATTGCAGTTTGGGTTATTTCTTTCCTTTCTTAAATATTGATCATATATAGGCCTTTTGTCATTCTATCGGTATTTGAAAAGATGAACATATTTTATTCATGATCTTTGTTAAACGAGTTATTATTGCTTCTCCTTCGTATTTTATTAATTCTATTAGTATGTTTGTTGGTCTTGGCGACCGACCATTGTTTATCTGTTTAACATTTTTTTCTACTTCTTCTCGAGTAATAATTATACTCGTTATTGGTAATAATTAGCTATAGTGTTCTTCCCATTCTGATAATCCTATCACATTGCCGATCTTGTACTGATATCTTTTAGTTTTTCCCATTTGTTTCATCGTTTTCCATACTTCTGTTGACTGAGCGCCTTCTACGTAACTTTCCATTTCGGTGCATTTATTGCCCCAGTATTGATTCTTTGTGTCATTAATCTTCTGTCTTAACTGTTTGCTCTTGTCTTTATATTGTAATCTTCTTTTATCATTTTTCTTTGTTAATCATTAGCATCTTTCCCGACTCATTCTGTGTTATCTCACCATACTGTCCTACTACTTCGTCATTTTGTTTGACCCCAATGGGCCCATTAAAATTTCCTTCCATCATTATTTCTTTGTGTTTAGGAATTGTTTATCGCTTAGCTGTTGGATACTCTTTTTTTACTTGTCTCGTCGAGTCGTCTGTTGGTGCATTTGTTCCTATTACTGTCGTCTCCTGACCATAAATTTTTATATTGAGCAGTATATTCTTTCACTCTTACATTCAAAATCCTTAACATGTTTTTTATGCTTTTCGTGTTTTAGCAAGCTTAAACCTGCTGCAGCTCTTTTAAATTGTTCTTTTTGATCATACATGTATATAATTTATTAGATGTTCTGTTTCTCTTTCATTTTCTTTGTTTCACTTGCTGTGTCTATTTTATATTGATTCGTGACTTTCAAAATTTCCATACTTCTATTTTAAAACCTTGCATATTCCATCTAGCCATTCTCGTAGTCCGTTTCATTGCCAAATTTCTTCGTAAAGAATCCGTCGTATTCCGAAGCTTCTTTGAGGTTCTTCTAGCATTTTGAGTGTTTTGTAGAGAATAGGTTGCTGGCCTAATGCTCTTATCCGCAGGCTTGGAGGACCAGATTTTTCTGTCGGAGTGTGTTTCCTTAGCCGAGGTGTGCCAGATATTTTAAGGCGCCAGCAACTTATCTTTCACCCTCTCCCATTGGCCGTTCCACTTAGTACGCTTTGCAGGGCCAAGTGGTCACGACGTGGACGCGGGAGTCGGATTTGTCGGTACGTCTTTGGTAGACTGTGGGCATTTTTCAAAGTTTTAGGGGTTATCGAGGCTTCGGCTACCTTGACCAACCCGAGACCTTTTTGAAATCACCTGATAAATAGTTTCCAAATCCAAAGAAATAGCACTTATTGGTTTTATTGCATTTCATTGTCTAATATTCTTGTGGAGTCATCATACGAAATCTGTGATGTCGAGTGTTGTAATGGTGTACACTGTACACTTGCCAGAATGTTGAAATACTTTTTATCTATGGGACTGATAACCACTATGCATTAAGAGCAGCTACTGCTTTTAATACTAGATATCCCAGAAAAAATGTGTTATAGATACGTTCGTCAATTAATCTTGGAATTTTAGGAAACGAGATTGGTAGCAAATAAAAAACGTGCAGAACCACAAATACTTGATGAAGCTCGCAGATAGACAGTTTGGAGTAGTTTGCAGCTACACAAACATTATCTCTTCGCAAACCATCTGCTGCAACGGAAGTTTGTCCAGAATCAATACGGAAAAAGCCTAAACCTCATAAACTTTTGCTGTACAAGATACAAATTGTTCAAGAATTGGTCGAGGATGATTATGACAGGCGAATGCAATTTTGTGAAGAGATGACCAAGAAAATTCGAACTATCCAGAAATTGGCGAAAAATATTTGAATTAGCCACGAATGTACGTTTTTCGTAAATAGAATGGAATTACCACTATTGGTAAAAGAACTATCCACATATACAACAATCCCAGAAACTAAACGTGTGGGTGAGTATTTCTTGGAGATGCAGATATCCAACAAAATCTGAGTGAAGAAGTCTATTTAGAGTTATTGCAAAATACAGCCGAACCTCTTATCATGCAAAAGGTGGAGAACCAGTAAGATGTGCATGGAAACATTATTTTGCGCAAAGACTTAATTTATTTTCAACAGGACGTGGCATTACCTTACTACGTAGTGTCCGCTCGACAGTTTCTACACGATAGATTTCCTCAGTAATGGATTGGCACAAGAGGTCCCATAGAATGACCGGTAAGATCTCCAGATTTGATGCCTCTGGATGTTACCTCTGGGGGCATTTAAAGTCTCTCTCCATACTACCGAAATGATTTTGAGCATTTTACAATACCTTTGTTTTAAACGAATACAACCCATTAAAAGTTCTCAAATAGACACCCCGTATGTGTACCTCAAACTTAAGCGTTGTTATAAGCTCACAGGGAGAAACCATCTAAAGATATAGAAACTATAGATTAATATCCTATAATGAAAACAAAATCAGATGTATCTCACCTCATAGAATGTTTCAGTTTCAGAAATAATATTAAAAAAGATTGGTGTGCTCCTACTTTTATTGACACCCGATATAACTGCGAAACACACTACTTTGTTACCTAAATGTCTTAACAAAAAGCCTAATTAGCTTCTTCAGTCCATCTTGTTGTATTTAGACTAATCATTGAATCATCTGAAGAATTTGTTGAATTACGCCAGGACACTAAATGTTCTAAAAATACACATAGCAGAAGCTTAAGAGAGTGGAAAATCAGATATATTTTATTGATAGATAATATTTAAAAGTTACATTTAATTAAAATCAAACTGTCATTAATTTAAAGAATCTTCTATACAGTCTATCCTGTCTTAGTTAGGACAGTAAATACATTTTTTGTTATTTAAAGACATGTAAGAAGATACTTCTTTAAGTATTCTCAACTTAATGTATTTACATACGCATAAGTATAAGTCAGACTAAGAACTAAGTAGATGTTTAACGAATCTGTAGGTCTGAGGGTTATATCGTTTCCGACGACGTAGTCAAAAGTTTCTGTAAAGAGTTCTACGGCTAGTGAATTTAGTTGCACTACATTTCTTTCATTATAAGATTTACTAAGGTTTGTGATAGCTAGCTTCTTTCCCTAACTGCACTTTTAAATCACTCTGTATAACGGAGCAGTGGCCCACAACAAGAGTGTAAATAGGGCTCTTATTGTAAACATATAAATAAGAAATAGAAATTTTTAAGCTGAACTAACAGTAATTGGCAATATTGAAAATAAATACAAAACTGTACACTTCTGGTAAAGTACAGGCTGTTATTAACAAATGAACTGTTTTTGTTATACTACTAGTTTTCTCGATTATTTTAGTCTTTAAAAAAACCGAAATAACCCTATCATGTTTCCATCATTAGAATCGTGACAACAAAATCTATTCAAAACAATTTTCAATTGTTTTCCGCCTATTTAAAAAATAAGGTTGATGATGGTTACTCGAAACCGAAACGTTGTACAGAAATTTTGTTAGCATATTTTAATAGAGCACAAAAAGTGGCAATTAAAAAATGGTTTTAGTTTTCCGATATCTCTTCAAATATATGAAAGAAAAAATAAAAACGAAAATCGAGAAATCTACTTTTTTTAAATATCTCAGAAACTATCCAAGATGTCTAGATTTTGCAAACGCCAACAAAAAAGGTTCCTACAAATAGCCAACTCTCATCCCATTTAACCGATTCTGTATCTCTTACCATTTCCAAGATCCTCATGCTGTGCATTTTTATCTTGGACACATTGTATATGGATGACATACTTATTGCCACCTTCACTATTAAAGAACATTTGCAGATTTTGAGAAAAGTTTTACATCTTATGTCAGAGCTTAGATTAGATAGTATTTAGTTTTGCAAAATCAAATTATCTACTTAGGATATCTGATTTCTCAGGTGGGTATTCAACCTAACCCACATGTTCAGGCTGTTAATGATTACGCAGTTCCTAACAGTCAGAAAAAAGTACACCAATTCTTAGGACTTGCTTCATGTTTTCGTCGTTTTGTTCCGTCATTTGCAGTCATTGCCAAACCACTGTACTCGTTGATTAAAAAAAGACTCAAAATTCGATTTTCTTGAGGAGCATCTTGAAGCTTTTAATGTAATTAAGGACGAATTAGTCGAATCACCTATTTTATCTGTTTGCTCTCCTAGGTTAGGGACAGAAATACAATGTAACGCATGCAACACTGGTTATGGGGCAATTCTCATGCAAAAGCAAAATGATGGTTTACTCCGACCTGTACTTTATATTATAGTAAACGCACGACAGAATGAGAATCGCGATACCATAGCTACGAATTAGAAATGTCAGTAAATGCACTTAATAGATTTCAGTTTACTTGCAAGGCTTTAGATTTGAAATAGTTACCGATTGCAATTCTATAAAACTTTCACTGAATAAAAAGGAAATTAATCAGCGAATCAACCGATGGGCTCTAATCCTGCAGAATTATAATTACAAACTTGAGCATCGCATAGCAAACAGAATGAAACATGTTGATGCGCTAAGCCGGTTACATTTAGTCTTAATTCTGGAAGAAAACACTTTTGAGCAGAGTCTATCTATTGCTCGAAATTTAGATTCGTGCATTAAACAACTCAAGTTAAAATTACAGAATCGAGAAGATAAACAGTTCGAGTTACGTAATGGACTTGTGTATAGGAAAGATAAAAAAGAAATCTTATTCTATGTTCCACGAGCCATGGAGTCTCAGATAATTCACAATTGTCATGATAACCTAGGTCATTTAGCTGTAGATAAAACTTCTGAATATATTTTACAATCTTTTTGGTTTTCCAATTAAAAAGAATAAGTTAAGCTTTACATTAAAAATTGTTTAAAATGCGTAGCATACACAGCAGTATATGGTAAAGTTGAGGATCTTTTGCATTCTATCCCCAAGGGTGACAAACTTTTCGTGACTGTACATATTGATCATTACGGCTTTTTAAAACAGACCACTTTAGGCAAAAAATATGTGTCTGAGGTGATTGACAGTTTCACAAAGTATGTTCAATTATACGCAGTAAAATCGACTAAAAAATCGAGTGCATTTACAAACTCGAAGGCTATTTTAAATATTACAGTAAGCCTTTAAATATAATATTGGATAGGGGTAGAAGTTTTACCTCAAAGGAAGTTGAAACGTTCCTGGGAAAAATGGCATTTCACACAATAGAATTGCTACCGCTTCTCCTAAATCAAACGGCCAAATCGAAAGGGTCAATAGTGACCTTACACCAATGCTTTCAAAACTGTCTGGCTTGAAAAATAAGTGGGATCAAAAATTGTCTTCGGTTGAGTTTGCCATTAACAACTCAATTAATTGTTTGACAGGCAAAAGTTTACGTTATATAGCGTCGTGTTTATGTTTTGTGTTTATGAATCTTCAAATAAGCACCAAAGCACCTGATCTTGAAATCATTGAATTATTTCATATTCGACTTGCTGGCCGCTTCCCACAATTGAATTTTATAGGTCCGTATTGGCTACAGTATGGTCTTGTATATAAGTGACATGGTCCAGAGATTGTTGAATGTAAAAGCAGGGCAATTCTCATTGTACACGTAGTATAAACTGACTTAGTTGCATTTACCTTTATCCTCCATAGTCTTCGCCATGCTTGGATTTTGTTTAAGTTTGCTTATAGATTTCTTGAAGCCAGTTCAGAATTATGGTGGTATTATGATAATATAGCAGTATCATCCCCAAATGTGGCTGCAGTAGTCAGTCGGGTTTTGGGCATATCTGCTGTGTACAAGAGATACAGTATTGGGCCTAGCAAACTACCCTGCGGCACGCCGGAGTATATTGGGTATACATCAGTACATTCCTGGTGATGTTTGAGAAGGCAGTATCTGTTTATTAGATATGATTTTAAATCCACATATATAGTGTGCATTAAACATTTCTTGAGCTTAAATAATAGACCTGGGCGCCAAACCTTGTCAAATGCCTGTGAGATATCCAAAAATGCAGCAGAACAATATGGCTTATTATTTAGATCTTTGTTTATTTTGTCAACTACTCTGTGTATCTGCTTTATTAGTCCGTGACTCCTTTTGAAGCCGAACGGATTAGTTGTTTTTCTTCTATTACGGCATTTATTTTCTTTAATATTTTTTTAAAAGCCTTTGATATAACCGGTAACAGGCTAATCGGTCTGTATGAAGTAACTTCAGTGTACATTTAATTACTCCACAATGCTTAGATATGTTCATAATGCAGTACCATTTCGAGCAACCGTCTGCCTGGAAGCTAACGGAAGACAACTTGAACATTTGCTAAACTAAATTATACTAAGTTTAGTTTTTACAATCAATTTGAGTAAGTTGGTAATTTATAATCAATTTATTTTAAATCTTAAATAAATCAGGTAGAGCTTGTTTGGTTACTGGATCTTTAAAATTATTGTTGTTATGTTTGTCCTATGTTGCCAGATTTAAAGTTCTAAAATAGCTTTCTCCGGGAGCTATTAAGCATCCAGAAACTTTCTTCGATAAACATTTTCGTCTCAATACGTTTTACATGGGGAATATGGCTATGTGAAGCTGTTCCACTAATTGTCGAACACCGTGTATTTATATTTAAGAGAAATGATAGTTTTTTTTACTAATGTATACAAGGAAAAAATTGCAACTATTCAAATGGAAAAGAATTTTTTATTAATTTGAACATTTACAAAATGATCAATACAAAATTATAGAAAAACATTACTAATACAGCTTTCTTCACACACTAACTGCAATCAAAACAAAATCAGCGGCCATAATTGCACTGCAAGTAATTGTTTCTAGTCCAAGAATTAACAATTTTATGTTTCTAGAGGGATTTCTTTTGTACGACACTAATATCAAAATACCAGTTAACATGTTGATTAGCATACCGATGAAAACAAACACTGCTTCTAATAAATAGTTGGAATCGTCAAATTCGTACACAACCATAAATGCAATCGAGACGTGAAGGTAAGTTACTGTAGCCACAAGCACCAGCATATGTATCTCCGGGGAATAGTAAACGTCTTTTTGGTGTATCAATACCGTTCCAACGAAGCACAAGATCTAGACACACAAAAAGTATGCATTAATTGTAAAAATTCAAAATTTTGCGTATCTACTCTGGTTTGATTTTACAATAACGTTACCATTTTGTTATTACTTAATTTCTATTAATAAACAAGATTTTTCGTAAATCATTCGTCAGTCTGTAATTGCTTTAGGATGATACCAATTACTGATGTAATAGCAAAGATGGAAGAATTTGAAGAAAAAAGCACAATTTATAATTTACAATTACATCATTACACTTAGCTATAGCGACAGATACCATGGAGGAATGCGGACTACACATAATTGGATTTGCTTAAAACAACAAAGAAACAACTGCATTTTACTACGAGAAAAAAGTTTGAAAAATGGAATAGAGGTAGACATTGAAAAAGCATACTTAACCAAACACAAAAGAATTTCTGCTATGTTGAAGACTTGTACAACACAGCACCTGGTTTTCCAAGTTTTCCAAGTCAATCTTTTCTCTTCTAACTTAATTATAATATGCGGAGTAGTCATGGTTAGTTGTTCCATTCATACATCGCCAAGAAAGTATTAATGCACTCTTTTTCATTGGAGAGGTAGTATTTAGATATAAACTGCATTTATAAGTTGATTCAATTTAAGTTGATTCGTGTTACGATTTATTTATATTAATCACCTACTTACTTTTAAGGCATGCGTAAGACAGTTCTTATTTACACCCATATTGTGAGATCGACCAATAGTTGAAAAAGTTGTTTGGAACCTGTTGCCGTGGCTTGACGTCACGTGCAACGTTGTCAATGTTACTTAATTAATCTTACCATGGATACTGCCAACCACCCCACATAAAACTATTACCAAACGAAACTTAAATGACCAAAGAAGCTTAAATCAATAAACTAATCAAAATAAATTTCTAACGCAAAATATCATGAGTGATAAAACAAAACCCGTGTGAACAGAAAAGTTGATCTAGTCAAAAAGAAAATAAGGCAAGCAGAAATACTTAAAATAAAACGATTTTGATGTAAAGGCTCATGAATAATTGTGTTCATAGTTTATATTCACAATAACTGTATCTGATACTTTATGATCCATTAAATAGGCAGTTGTGGTTCTAATCGTACCATCAGAAAAAACTTGTTTTATCTTAGCTAAAGATCTGATAAACAATTAATAATAACCAACCATGGTTGAGTAGCTAATTGAACCAACGGTCTTTTGCATAACAATAGTCTACAAATGACCCATGTACTTAGGGTTGCCACATGCTCAAAATGGGCTGAAAAATCTAGTAATTCTGTTAAATGTTACTGTCTAAGGCAGAAGCCATTTAATCAGTAATTTTTTTCTGTGTCTAAAATCATTCTAAACCTTTGCAGTCGGCAAAGCCGAAATCCAGCAGCAATTTGACATTTTGGGCCTTTTTCCACTAAGACCGTAGCACAATGTTATTATCAAAAAGGTTATGTTTAACTAATTAATTAATAATTAATAATAATTATTATATTTTTATTTTTATGTAACTTGATCTTTTAATACAGTTTTCTATACCCTACAATAAGGCCACCATGATTTATTATGAATAAACTTCAATTAGCTGTCCACTCACGCTAATCTTTCCCGTTCTTCCTTCTCATTTCTTTACCCATGAACTTGCTCCTTCTTTTTGTCACGTTATAATTACTTCTTCCTTTCGTTTCTTTTATATTTAACCAAAATAAAAAACAAAACTCCAATTAACTTGATACGTACCTTTTTATTTTATCATCTTGCAAAGTATTATCAGTTTGTTTTGCCATTGTATACACTGATAAAGGTCGAGTATAATCAAACAATTTCAACACTTGTTATAGCATAAAAACAATTTTTTTATTAACATTTTATTAAATTTTCAAAAAGATAAACAGCTTTCTTTCAACTCTTCTGCAACAACAGCCTAGTTACTACCTCCTTTTGTTTTTATCCCTTTGCATAAACTTCCTTTTTTCTTAACCAACTTTTATACAAAGTGTTCCTAAATGTTTCTGGGTCCAGTTGGCTATGGAATCTAATTTTGTTGTGTCGTTTTGTTGATTTATTTCAATAACTAATACATATTTGTTTTCTGTCATTTGTTAATTGCAAATGTCATTGTCCTGCATTAAGCAATTTAGTTAATCTTGTGCTGAAACTTGCTGTATTGTTCCACATTTCTTTTTTTCTAATTGCGCTTATTGTACCAAAAAATCTTTTTCAAGAGTAAAGTTGTTCTTGTACTGTGTCTGCGTAATCGTAGTAAGACGCTAATGTTAATGAAATTTATTTTCAGCAGCACTGTAAAGAATGGTCTATACTGTTCAACGAGACACATTTATTGTTATGTCTTATTACCGAAATGGTACAGTTCACGAGAGAAATTGAACATATTCTATTCAAGCTTGCAAAGATGAATTTAGAATCCGATTTCTTGATCTTAATGTTCGGATAACGCATCTCTACATCCCTTTAAATTGGGTGTTTGGCTAACAGTGTCTCACAAAAGGCTTATTGGTCCAATATTTGTTTATGACACTGTCACTGCTGAAAGATGTAGAAAAATTCTAAATGTCGTTAATAAACCGCACGATGATGAATTTCAACAAGGCTATTTTTAGCAGAATGAAGCTACAGATCATACTGCACGAGCAACGATTGACTATTTGCAACAATTTTTTCCAGATAGGATTATTGGTAGAGGAACAAATATTCCATGGTCATCTCGCTCACCCGACTTGACCCCTCTTGATTATTTATATTTGGCGTTTTAAAAGACTCGGTTTACAAAAGGAGAATGGAGAATTTAAACGAATTGATGAAAGAAATTACAAATCAGTGTTATGACATTGATAAGTACTCCTAAATATCTTTGAAAATAAGAAACGACGAGAAAGGGCATGTCTGAATTACAATGGGGAACATTTCCAAATGTAAAATAAGGCAAGTTCTATTCATTTTTGAATAAATAAATAATATGTTAAGAAATTCTTAGAAGTTATTTATAATTATTGCTCTTTATATTATTAACACATTATTTATGTTGTTAGCCACTGAATGTTTGTTATTTTTGATGTTGTTAATGCGAGCGTATGAATAAACTTTATTAATAAATTGCAGACCATTTTTTCTATATTTTGTAATTATTTTTCTTTGTTTCAAAAATTCAAATTAAGTAATTATTATGTATTTTCTTTTTTTGAATACAATACTTCATTAGAAACTTACATTAAATTTTTTTTGACGATTTATACAGAACAGTTTTTTTCTGCAGTTACAATGCAAGAATGCAATTCAAATACTGATTTAGTCAAAGCGATTCGATATTTGTGACATTTTGCATATAGTCATAATATCATATTCTGAATAACTTTTCTTAATAACAGTTTGCCGTATTATTGACTATATTGGCACTTTGCTTAAACATAAAATGGTTTTTTCTCAATTGTCATGACCGTCTTGGATTTCAAAAACTAAAAATGTGCTTGAAGTTCTTTTCAGAGCAATCAGGGCGATATCCTAAAACATCAAAACAAGATTTAAAGATTTTTGGCCAATTATACCTATAGTGAAGTCAATGACTAGGGAACACACTGTATACGTTTTTTTTTTTGATTTTTAGACCTTTGATGCCAGATATTGTTAATATTGTTCTTATTGTATTCATCATAGTCTTCTTCAAATGTTTGTGAGAAACTCCTAGTAACGAATCTCGCTTTATACCTAATATTGTTCTTTACTGAATCAAGGCTCATCTTCTAAATCTATTTACAATAAACCACTCTTCAATTTTCTCATAATGGTGCCAATTCCCAAGTTTCTAACTTCTTCATTAAATCTATTCTCTTCAATACTTGTTGCTACCCATTTTCGTCTGTTTTGAAATTTTACAGCTTCTTCATAATTTCTAGGTTCATTTGCTATATTGACTTTAAATCGGGTAATATCCATTTCATGACGATTTTCTTCAAAATTGTGTATGTTCATTTCTTCATTGAGCATGTCTTCTTTACTAAATAATTCATTTTTTTAATTATTAATTTTTTCTTGTTCATTTTGCTGCAACTTGCTTGTATCTTTTGTCCTCCTTTTAATTCCAACATTGTCCTCTGTTTCTTTAAATAAATCTATTTCAACTGAAATATATTCTACTGGTATTTATATGCTTTGGATTCTTCATTAAGTATATCCAACGAATTTTAATTCCATGGCTTTTTGATTAAATCTACTCTCTTTTCTTTTGGTACGTAAGTATAGCAATCGCTTCTACATATTTTGACATAACTTAACTTGGTTTTCTTTATACCATAATTCAAACGGTATCTCTCCATGCCTCCTTGTAGGTAGTTTATTTTTAAATAGTTTGCAGTGCAAACTCTTCTTTCCAAAATTTTCTTTTGATTCCAGAGTCTAATAGCATGCAATTTACCATCTTGGTTAGGCTTCTGTTCTTGGGTTTTGCAATGCCATTTTGTTCAGAACAGTAGGATGCTGTGTATTCGTGTTTCGTTCCATTAGGAATTTTACTTCTTAAATATGTTTACAAATTGTGACATATATTCTCCACCATTGTGTCTTCATAGCTTCAATAGATTTCCTGTATTTTCGGTAAACTTCGTTTTTTTCCCACATAATTGGACCAACGCAACTGCAACTTTTCAATCCCCTCACGGAAATTGTTTTTTTTAAAGTCTGCAAAATATGTCTTTGAAGCGTCGCGTCGATGACTTCTTCATTGAACCTGAATTTCTTTCCAGATAAAAATTGTTTCAGTTTGGGGAGCAGATGAAAATCCGATAGAGCCAAATCGGTTGAGCAGGGGGGAGATGGCGAATGATTTTGAACTTCAATCCGGCTGTTGTTGGGCAATTGCACTTGCACTGACTGGTGCATTGTTTTCGTGAAACAAAATTTTTTTCTTTGACATTCCGGGGCGTTTTTTACGAATCACTACACTTTTCTCTTTTCCTTTGTACTCTTATGGAGCTTTATCGTAGAGAGGTCCGTAAAACTGTAAAATAATGTAGCAAACGACAGCCAATACGTCGGAGAGCTCATGCGCCGGCTGTTTACCTATATTAAGTTGAGCGCCACCTAATTTGAAAGCAAGATATTTTGATAGCTTTAAAAATTAGGAAACGAAGATTTAATTGTCGTTATTAAATCACCAACAACTTAGAGGAAACTTGTTTATTAGGAAAATTTAAATAGTTAAATAAATAGAAGTATGATATTAATAGGTCTTCAATAAATTTTTGTTATGTAAGTCAATATAGAATGCAATCAGAAAACACCTTCAAGCTAGTAGTGGCCCTCAGTTTACAGAATGTTTTGAAATTTTAGTCTAAATGTTATTAAAAAATAGTAAAAAATATACTTTTAACATAATTTAAATTTTAAAAAGACACAGAGTTTCTGAATTGAGCTAGCAGCTGTATTTTGCAATTCTCAATCAGTGATAAAACGGGGAATAAAAAATAGATCCCACTTGTATTATTCGTCCCGCGACGTCCGAATTTTTGACGTTTTCGATCCTGCTGATGGATTCTGGAATTCGGAAGTTCGATAAGACAAAGGATCACCAGGCTTGTGCCAATTACAGTGACGTTTACTTTGCAGCTATAGTACGGGTATGTAGTCAAAAAGTAAAATGCACTTAGCATCCCCAAAAAACAGAAGCCATAACTTTTTCAGCTGACAGCTGCTTTTGCCTTCTTTGGGACGGATTCTACTCGTATTGACGGTTGTTTGGTTTTTGGGATATAATGCTGAATACAAGTTTTATCCATCGTCACAAATCTTTTAATGAAATCAAGTACATCTTTTCTGAACAACTGCAAATACTCAGCTGAAGTTCGAGCACGAATGCGTTTTTGTTCTGGAATAAGCAGACGCGTCATGCAGCTTGCTAAAAGTTTTTTTAAAACTTTTTAAACTCTTGGTGCAAAATATTGACAACCCGTTCATACGAAATTTCCAAAGCCTCAAGTATTTCACGAATTTTTATTCGACGATTGTTTAACACCGTATCATGGATCCCGCCAATGACTTCTGGAGTAGTCGCAGATTTCGGGCGCCCCGAACGAGATTCATCAGTTGTGTGGGTACGCCCACGCTTGAATTCAGACATCCAAAACTTACAGTGGAAAACGATAGTGAAGAGTTGCCAAGAACAAAGTCCAATTTGGCTTTAACTTCTGCTTCGCCCTCTAAATAAAAAAATTTAATGACGGCTCTAATTTCGTTTTTCTGCATAATTGAAAAATCACCAAAATACAAGTGCATCAACGTTTGTCAAAAGTGAACTAAATGACAGACCAATTTGATTTTATTTTTAAGAACAATTGAAATACCAGCCTACTTGATAATGTAAAATAAATTGAATTACGGCTGTTATAAATGGGTGATTTCGGAAACTTTTCAAGAGAACCTGGTATCACGTGGTTTGTAATGTTTTGATTCTTTTCTATCTTCTGTTTTATTCTTCTGATCTTTGAAGAACCAACATTCGTTCTTTCGATGATCTCCCTTGTTACAAAAACTACAAAATTTTGCCTTTATTCTTTTCTCAGATTTCATGGCTGAATTGAAAAAATGACCGTGATTGATTTCTCTATCTCTCTCTATCTCTTCTTTTTAATTTCTTGAATTAATTTTTCTCTAACTATTTCTATTTTTAACTTCTCTTCTAAACGTATCATTAAATTCATGATTATGGTAACGTAAAGCTACTCAACTTACGAGGGTGGTCTGAAAAGTTTCCGACCTAACAAAGATACAAGACATTTTTTCTGAAAATTTTTTCTATTTTTCAACATAGTCTCCTTGTAACTCTACACACTTCTCCCAGCGATGCTCCCATCTCTGTAACCCGTCCAAATAGTACTTGGCATTTTTCTCTGCAAAATAATTGTTCACGAAGGTGATTGCCTCTTCATTTGACGAAAATCTTTGTCCTCCGAGCGCAATTTTTAGATGAGGGAACAAAAAGAAGTCGCTTGGGGCTAGATCTGGTGAGTAAGGCGGATGGTCAAGCAGTTCAAACCGTAATTCGTGGATTTTCGCCATGGCAACCGCTGAGGTGTGAGACGTGCGTTGTCTTGGTGAAACAGGATTTTCTTTTTCTGCAAATGTGGCCGTTTTTTCGCAAGTTCTGCCTTCAGCTTGTCAAGTAATGATGCATAGTATGCTCCTGTAATGGTTTTTCCTTTTTGAAGATAATCGATTAAAATAACTCCATGACTATCCCAAAAAACAGTCGCCATCACTTTCCCAGCCGAAAAAACAGTTTTTGCTTTTTTTGGAGCCGGTTCCCCCTTTGCAGTCCACTGTTTGGACTGTATTTTTGTTTCGGGCGTATAATGGTGTATCCAAGTTTCATCTACAGTAATTAATCGGCGCCAAAACTCGGATTTATTTCGCCTAAACTGCGCCAAAAGAGCGTTGGAAATATTCATTCGAACACGTTTTTGGTCTAACGTGAGCGAACGCGGCACCCAACGCGCGGACAGCTTTCTCATGCCTAAATGTTGATTTAATATGTGACAAACACGTTCTTTTGACATGTTCATAACCTCTGCTATCTCTCTCACTTTAATTCGGCGGTCGTCTAGCACCATTTGGTGAACTTTGGCGATGTTTTCGTCGGTAGTTGCAGTTTTTGGACGTCCCGAACGTTCATCGTCTCCCAAGCTCTTACGGCCACGTTTAAATTCAGCAGCCCAAAACTTCACTGTGGTAAATGATGGTGCAGAGTCTCCAAAGACAGAATCCAACTCATCTTTTATTTGCAAAGGCGTATTGCCTTTCAAAAACAAATATTTTGATGACAGCTCGATACTCGATTTTGTCCATTTTCACAAAAAAACTCACATCAACTCACTCAAACGACTGTTACATAAAAACTGCGCGTCCAAAATGGCTGAAACTTTGGTGAGTAACTGTCAACAGATGAACAACGAAATTCAGTAGCTTTTATTTACGAGTGCTGCCATCTTCACGTTGAGGTCGGAAACTTTTCAGGCCACCCTCGTAAACGCCACTACCAAGTTTTCATTTAGGTTTTGCCCCGTTATAGCTAGTTTATCAACTATTTGTGATATTTCATTCAAATGGATTTCTATTTTTCATCTTTATCTAACTTCTTTAAAAGCGGCACTTTGTTTGACAATATTGATTTTTCATGGTAATTTCTCAAAGCTGTCCAATATTCTATACCTGTTTCCAATTTTCTAATCTACATAAATCAATTGTGAATTTTCTACTAGTAAGTAAACTAACAAGAGCTTTAGCTCTGTTCTTCTTCGAATTCCATTTTGGTTTTTCGTTAGTAACAACTTTCCATGAACCTTCTTTTATTAAATGTAGTTCCATTCTGTAGCTCGAGTTGGAGTAACTAATTGGTATTATTTAATTTGATTAGCGCAGCTTTTACGTCTTGCGTTTTCAATTTTTTTTAAATTTGTTTTTATTTTTTCAAATAGCACAGCGAGTACTTTGAATGGTGATTGTTCGATATAGCTACTCCTAGGAAAGCGCCGTTTTGAGAGCAAGTTTTTGGTATCAGCACGTAGAGAATTACTCACAGAACACAATTAGATGACCGGAGGTAAAGAAAATTAATCCAATCTTGGTGAAACCGACGAAAAACATACACGATTTTTAAGCACATCTGAGGTTATGTTGCACGATACAAACAATGAAGTTGGCAACTAAATCAGTTGCTGCACACACTACCAACCGCCTACTGCAACATGACCCACGTATAAATTTTATTCATTCCAATCTTGTGATGGGGCCGAGCGAGGTGGTGGTTAGGTTAGAAGAGTAAAACAATAATTTTTTTCAAGATTCCACCCTAATCTGGTGATGAGGGCAAAGCGAGGTGGTGGTTAAGTTAGAAGCAGTAAAACAATCATTTTTTTCAAGCATTCCACCTCAATCTTGTGGGGGCCGAATTGAATGAATGAATTCGTTTATGCTTGCGCGGGGTCAATGCCCTCCAGGTGATTTAGGGAAATTGGGTTGTGGTTCTGTCGGTTGGTACACTGTCGGGGACTAATAAGAACCTAACCGCGATATTATGGTGTCATGGGAGTCGGTGTGCTTGTGAAGTGTCAAATTAGTCGATTTTTGAAGTATTTTTAAAAAATTTTCAATTTCTTGGCGTCGGAGAGGCCTTCCGCAGGCGTCTTGATTTTCTGATATATACATGCATTGGTATTGTAAATTTTTACTGTAGAAGTTAAATTCTAGGGGCAGCTATATCGAACTATTACCCTTTTAATACTTTATTAATACTTTAATTTTACAAATTGACAATATTTATTTTATTTATTATAATAATAATCATCGTTTTTACTTTTATTTAACTTAATCTTCTAAATTAAAATTATTTTTCTAACAATTATAACTGCCTTAACTAAAACTATTTGATTAGTAATTAAAGTCTTAATTACAAAGACGATAAACGCTTCTTATATAAATTGTTTATTCTGTTAAATAATTAGTGTAATTGAACGTGATTCTCGACGTTTTTGTTAATGTTTTTTAAGGTTGCTTTGTTCACAAGTAAACAGATAAAGAATTTTGATAATTATTTAAAAAAACTTTCTCTTAAGTTGGTACGGACAAAACTGGGAATAGTGTCCCATCGGGATCGCAACCATATATAAAATTGGTACGCAACCTACAATGCTAGCCTTTATACAGTCGAACACGGGTCGTGGGCGAGGAAGGCTTAGAGCAGGCGGTAGACGGTAATAACAATGCGAGAATCTTAGGGGTTTCGAGATCGAGAGGGCGCCAGCTGCAGCACTTAATTTCAAATGGAAGACCCTAAAGCTGATCTTCGTATCTAGGTCAGCAGGCGAGATGTCTGCCAAGTTCGAACTGCAGGTTCGAGCGATACACATATAAACGAAATAGAGATTGTACTGCACTCTCTTTAGATACTTACTTTTCCAATAAGGGATTAAGCTAATAATATGTCCGTATGTGAAGGTCAACGTTACCTGGTTCCGGAACAGCTGATTCCTGAAATACTCTATAAGTATGCTTATAACACAATAAAAGCCAAAAGATAAATTGACAACATCTATTAGCATACTATTGAATGAATACAGGAAACAGGTTACAGCGTTCCTTGTTACAGTGTTTGAAAAACTTGTATACAAGCACATATAAATGCAAGGTAAACAAATAAAAATACATAAAGAACAAGTACACACAAAATAAATCTGGCCGCTTTAAGTTTATTAATATTTATCAATTAACATTAACATAATACGAACATTTAGACAGTGAATTATCCGTAAATATTATAAATTCTGCGGTCATTTAAAAAAGAAGCATGAATGATGTAACATGGAAAATATAAACAGTAGCAATAGTCTAACTGAATTCGTCACCTGCAGGTGTTTTACATTTAACTTTAGATTCAGATATTTATGCAAATAAATCGTTGAACAAAAACAATTGAACCAAGTTATAAAATAACAAGAATTTAAGTTATCCGAACCTAACATAAGTAAACGATTAAGCCAAGAATTGAACTCATAAATTTTGTTCATACATGCACAAACTAATAAAAAGCTTGATAGTATCTCGGAACAAGTTCGATACATTACAAATCAATAAACAACAGGTTCCTATTAACTAAACAATAGTATAAAGCTTTTCACCACTGTGAAAGAATCTCATAAGGTTCTTCGCCATTGTAAAGCGATGTTTCAGTAACCTTGACTGTAGGTCACTTTTATCCAAAGCGGCTGGTGACGAGACGATATTATGCAAGTGTATTCGCAAATAATCGCGTCTGTACATTGGCAAGTTATATGCGTCAACGTTGCTTCTTCATAAAAGATAGTTTGAAAAGGGTAAAAATATTTACCGTATAACTGGAACTAATCAAATAGAAAACCAATTTGTTGGCGCAGAAAACACCTAACTCACGGCACTGATTCACATAAAGTTTAACTTATAGTTAATACATTAACTCGTAGGAATGGACGACTTCCACACGCGTTTGTAATTTAAAAAGATATCTTCATTATTTTTAAATATCTATAAAAAGCGGGGCAGTACAAATCTTGTAGAAATTCGATAAAATGTTCAGGTATAACGAGAAAGACGATGCGGTAGTTTACTGAGAGTTAGATGTGAATTCGTTTGGTAGGTCCGCCGGGCTGGCGAGGTTTTTGAGAGATGCGTTACGATAGCGACACATCTGGTACATTCCAGGGATTGTCGATAGGATATTTAGCAATGACAGAAGTTGTTCGCAATGTTTTCACTCAGACAAATTCCAAACTTTACAAATAGAGAATACGGAGGACGCGTGTTTCTTCGTCGATAACTCCTGTTGAACTCTCTCGAATTCTTTTGCGGAGTGCCCAATTTCCAACCTCCCGAAAGGGTAGGTCTAACAAATTATTGGGTGGTCGGCATACATGACGACATAACAACCAATAAAATAATACGAGAAAGGAGTGATTTAACTAGAAATTTGAACGTTGCACTCTGCAATTATAAGAAAATAAATCTTGTCCGGGCCAGACAAAGTGACAGTTTTATGGTTTAAAGGAACATAAAACTTTAGATAAGAATGCAAAATTATTTGAAATGCAAAAATTAAATCTGAGAAATACAAATTCAGAAGTAGTTTTATTCTATGCAAAACCCTAATATATCTCTAGTTTAGCATTGAAAATATATTTTTATAAGAGAATTCTAAAAGAAAATAATGTTCCCAAGCCATAAATCTAATAATGTCAAGGGGCATTAAATCAAGGGAAAAGACGATAAAATTATTTCTAAAAAGAATAACGTATACAAAATAGGAAAAGATTGAAAATAATAAAAAGATATTTTGTTATTTACAGAAGTTAATAACACGTTAAAGGAAGATTCAATTATTTCTGAATTTTCCTAACAAAGTTATTCATCTGAACGACTACTTAATTAAATGAATGGCAACTATCGAAGACTTTCACAGCGTGATGGTTACTGGTAAAACGAGGGAACGTCTTTCCAAATTATTGTCTAATTTATTATTGTTATTGTTATACTATGTTATTATATAGTTAAGTCTATTTTCAATATCGAACATGAGTAACACCATAATATCTTCTCTTTTAATTTAAAGTTAATTATTATTTAATCCAAACACAGCAATAAAAATTTGATAACAGGAACGCTATTTCAAACCAGACATTGGAAAGTTACTGTAAAAAAGTAATTAGTTACAGTTACAGTTACCTTATCAAAAAATGTAATTAGTTACAATTACAATTACTTGATTTTAAAAAGTAACTAGTTACTAATGCAGTTTCTGCAAATATGTAACTAAGTTACTTTACCGTTACTGTCAGTTACTTTGATTCTATAAAGAAAAACTTTTTATAGAACCCATCAAGATTCGAAGTTGATTCTAATTAATTTTTCTTGTATAAGCTTACTGTACAATTCTTAGAATTACACAATATGAAAACATGTATTTTCTGAACATCATCAAAACTAAATTTGAAAATCGATTATTCAAGTAACGCAAAAGGTAACGACCTGAAGTCGTTACCGTTACACGCTTTTTGTAATTAGTTACAATTACTTTACTGCGTCTTTATAAAGTAACGCGTTACCTCTACCGTTACTGAAAAATGTAATTAATTACAAGTAACGCGTTACTTCCAATGTCTGTTTCAAACAGATACAATGCAAAAATACCAATACTGAATATTCAAAAACTTCTTGTGAAGGAAGTGTACTGTGTTTTAATTTCTAAAACGTAATAATATAAGAATAATAATAATGAAAAGTTGTTAATATAATAAGCTTTAAAAGTTCTTAGAACTGATACATTTTATACAGCTTAGGTGATTTCTTCTTTGAAAAAACGTGTCATGACAACATGTCAACCAATCAGAAACTTTCTTCATTGGCATCATCATGTAGTGATAACTCATCTTGTACACAAGCATTATGGTAACTCACTACAATTAATTAACCCTTACAGTAGGAATTAATATTTCTTCAAGTTGAATAATTTTTTATTGATAAATTAGAAAGAACATTACAAAGAGCACAGAACTATTTTTACATGCTAACTAAAATCAAAAGAAAATCGACGGTCATAACTGAAGCACAAATTAAAGTTTCTAGTGCAATAAGGAATAATCTTGCGGTTCTATGTGGATTTCCTCTGTAGGTACCAATTAGAAAAAGAGCAGCTATCATATTGAATAATGCTCCGAAGAAAAGAAACACTGCTTCCACAAAAAAGCTGGATTCGTCATGCAGGTAGACAAACACAAAGACAAGTGAGATGTAAAGGTAAACTACTATAGCCACAACTACCAACTGATGCATCTCAGGTGGATAGTAGACATCTGGGTGATACATCAACGTCAGTCCCATGAAGCATAATACCTAGACACACAAAAATTGTTGTAGCCCAGGAAGTTTAGGATTTTTTACGAATCATTGAACAAGCTGGAAACTTTTGGCATAAGTAGTATATAGTATTTACTAAAAGTCCAAAACCATAAGTGTTGCAAAAAAACTTTCAGTCTCAATGATGTCATAGTTAAGCGTAGAATGTTTTCAGTCCAAAAGAGTCGTTTACTATAAGAGGCGCAAAGACAAATGCACATTTAACATATACATAAATATGATTGCTTCCTTGTAGAAAGCACCTGTAAGTAAATAGCAGCCATGAACCCGCCAATCGCCTGAATACAATCTGAGTAAAGTCGAGGCGGGCGCTTTCGAATTTTAAAACTGGTCTGCTGTATGCCAATTGTGTTCATTTTTCGATAATGATATACTGACTAACCGCGTCAAGTTTTATTTCGCATTTTCAATTCAATTCAAAGCTACTCAAATGATTTTATTCCAGTTGAGGTCAAGTCGTCCAGAACTAAGACTTGATAAGACTTTTGGTATGCTTTCAAGGTATTGGAAAAACGTCTTGGCTTTTCAGATGCCGGTATCATCGTTTTTACATACAAAATGTGCTGAAGTAAGACGCTAATATTGTTTCGTAAACGCATAATTATTTGTTTAATTTTAATTGCAGTATGAAATTGTGCAAAATTACATAAGCAGGATCTGTACAATACTCTACATGTGACCACATCCTGAGAAGACAGCAGTATTAACATTTTTTACTATTTCTCAAGATGCAAGGTGTTTGGTGTTTGACACTTGATTGAACAGCTTCATGTAAAACTGAAATAAAAGTGGAAAAAAGCAGCGTGATCTGGCTGCCGCGCGCGTTGCTTAGTTTGCTGTCTTTAGCAAAAAAAAATTTTTTTATGTATTAAATATAAATATTAAGGAATAAAAAAATTCAGGTATCATTGGAATACATGAATGAAGAATAATCCATCGGAAAAAAAATTTTCCCACAATTTGTTTATTAGTTATGCTTTTGTTAACTAAAGAGATTTTACCAATTTTTAATTGTTTATAAAAGAAATGGAGATTGACAATTTTTAAATTTTTCCAACGGGGATCTGTTCTGTAGCCTTTGGAAAATAAGTTGAAGAATTAAAAAAAATCTCAGGTTTTTAGTTTAAAAAATATCATGGTTTTTATGTAAATTTTCAATTGGTAAAATTTCTTTAGTTAACAAAAGCATAACTAATAAACAAATTGCGAGAAAATCTTTTTTCCGATGGATTATTCTTCATTCATGTATCCCAATGACACCTGAATTTTCTTATTGCTTAATATTTATATTTAATAGGTAAAAAAAATTTTTTTGTTAAAGAGAGCAAACTAAGCGGCGCGCGCAACCGGGCGGCGGCCAGATCACGCGTTTTTAGCCTTATTTTCACCTCTCAATTAAAATTATAAATATTGGTGGTACAATTCCGGGAGTTAGGACTTTTTTATAGGAAATTTCCTGCTCTTTAAGGATCTTTTTTTTTTATTTCGGATATTTGCAATGTTCTCCGAGATATTTGCAGAACACAAAACCTCTTTTTTTACGAATTTGTTTATAACTTTTGCAATTTTTTTGCGCGGGACTTCGAAATGTTCAAAAAGTTTTTAAATGCCATTTTGAATTGAATGACACCTCGATCATAATTTTTGGTAAAGTTAGGCAAAACATAGCCAAAATGAAACTTGTAAACCACACCACTACGAGACATCCCTTATATTCGCTGGCACATCATCCTGACTGGTAAAATTTAAAATTAATGCAGTCAACAGTTCGCACACAAGATATATAAAGATAGAAAACGAAGGTATTATTTTTTTATTGTTTAAAATTACCTGGACGAATACCTACTTATTTATTAGTCTAAAGTAGAATTTTATCTTTTGATTTTGTATACCATTAACTGAAGAAGTTTTATTAAATACTAATAGAAGTCAAGTTTCCATTTTAAAGCAAGGGTATAATTTGACCTTGATTTTAATCATTAAGTGAGTTTTTATTAATACTAATTATTGCCTTTTTCTACATTTTATTTCCTGCAATAAGTTTCAATATTTACGAGATTAGGAATTCTATTTAATTTTATTCATTACAGTTAACCAATAATTTTTTGTATATTTACATTTACCATAATCGGATACAGTTTCCGCAAAATCTGTAAGTTATCGTTATTCAAAAACTTTCTTTTTAGAGCAACATCGTTATGAAGGCCTTCAAGGGTTATTATTTATTATTAGTAAAATAATAATAATTATTAACTATATCATACGCTTGTTCTGCTATTTTCTTTTTATAGGTGTGTAATAAACTTACATTGAATTTTTAATTAAATAATATTATACTGTGTTTGTTTTTTTTATTCACTGAGAAGTACTAAACCCTTTGGAAGTATCTTTCCCGATTTACGATTAGATTTTTGGTTGTCTCTCTTTTACAATAATAAAGAGCGTAACATCCCTGTTTTTCATTAAGAGCAAGAGGTTCTCACGTTCCTTCAGAATTTGAAAAGGATCTTCAGGCCTCACCTTTAGCTAAATTAAAAAATCCGAAAATTAAAATTGCTACACAGATATGGTATAATTACAGTATATTAGCAACTCAAGAAAAACGTGATGTAGAATATAAATTGTTTAAGCAAACTGGGTGCATAAATCATTGGAATGTGTATAAAAAACGTCGTAATGAATTGGTAAAGCAAATACGTAAATCAAAAACTTATTACTATGAAAATATGATTGACAGAAATAAGCGCGATTCGAAAAGAATGTAGCAGTCAATTAAACTGCTGTTAGGTGAAGAATCGGAAAGTGCACCCGTAAATATTGAATTTGATAACGAAACAATTAATGCAAATAATAACATCAATACAGCAAACGCGTCTGCACTACAATTAGTTATAACAGAATGGAAGTGTCAACTAGATAACGACAATGTGATCATTGCTGTTTTTGTAGACCTGTGTAAAACCTTTAAAATTATCGACAGAGCTATTTTAATTAAAAAAATGTCTTATTATGAAATTGAAGGGATGACTTTACGGTGGTTTATAGATTATCTAGCTAACCGATTTTAATTTACAATATTTAATTCGCAAACATCTAATCTTGCTGAATGTTCTCATGGAGTACCACAGGGCACTGTTTTAGGACCTTGACTATTTATAATATACGTTAATGATATTGATAAAATTAATCTAGAGTCGAAAATAAATATGTTCGCCAATGATACATTATTATCTATATCCGAGAGCAACGTTCAAGAATTGGTAAAAACAATTAATCACGATCTTGAAAAAATATCGGCGTGGTTAACGATAAACAAATTTAAGATAAAAAGTAGCAAAAGTAAAACTATGGCCATTGCATCTAACAATATTTTTCAGAGAATAAAAAACGTTAAGATTGATATAGAAATTGAAAATACAAAAATTGAATTAGTCAGCGAATGTAAATGCTTAAGTGTAATTTTTGATAGACAATTAAAATTCAACGAAAACATCAAATATGTATTAAAAAAAGTTGCCAAGAAAAAAAATTTTTTAGCGCGACTGAGGAAAAATTTATCTTGCTGGGCTACTATAACAATTTATAATACTATCGTACAACCGCATTTAGATTATTGTAGCTCTGTCTTCTTTATGG
>VTPC01004717.1:90874-105274 GCA_011009095.1 Ignelater luminosus
CAGTGAGTTATTAGACAGCTTCGACAAAAAATTGAAGAAGACACGGCTGCATTTGGCGAAAAAGAATGTGCTGTTTCACCACGATAACGCACCAGCACATTCATCCGGAGTTGTCACCGCCAAACTGCATGAATTGCGTTATGAATTGCTGCCGTACCCCCCGTATTCACCCGATCTGGCTCCCTGCGACTTTTTCTTGTTTCCTAACATGAAGAAATGGCTCGCGGGAAAAAAATTTAGCTCCAACGAGGAAGTCATCGCCGAGATAGAGGCGTATTTTGGAGAGTTCGACAAATCCTATTTTTTGGAGGGGTTAAAAAAATGGCAGGAACGTTGGGAGAAGTGTATATTTCTAAAAGGAGACTATGTTGGAAAATAAAAAAAAAAATTTGAAAAAAATTGTGTCTTTATTTCTAACACGGGTACTTATTGAACCGCCCTCGTATAAGTAGAAATTCTTTAAAATTATTGTTATAGTTGTACTCTTAAAGCAATACCAAGCTAGAAATCTTTAATTCTCGCGAGTTCCTACGCTCGTAATTACTCAAAAAAATATCATTTAAGTTTCCAGCATCTGAAAGTAGTCAAAATTACACATAAATTTCTTATACAATTAGGAGAGTTTTCTACTATAACAGATTATCACTGTCTTTATCCTTAAAGCAAAAAGTTTAAACACTGAATTTTAATATTTTACAGGAAATAGAAATTTTCTTAAAACAATCTTTTAGCGTAATCGATTTACAGAGTTACAAAAAAAAGGCGACAGCGTGAGGTCAAACTGTCATAAAATCATAACCTAGAAGTACATTAAGTGTCAATAAGATTCTACAAGCCGAGTTAATAAATAAACAGCCCGGCTTACAATACTCAAACTGTCATTCTGCCACAACCATATACGACCCATAAACATCGTGAACGCTGAATACATTTAGAGACGAATATTTTGAGAAGCAATAAAGCGATTTACATAATGTAATGTCATAATGTAATGTCATAATGTGTTTTGTTTTACTTTTTCCAAGTATATTAGCAATACCCCTCGTATATTTATCGAAAACAGTAGACTGTGATAAAAATCTAAGTGTGTCATGTTATCGAAGATTGCGTTTCTAGCAATGAATCTTAAACGCTTAAAATAGCTTTTTAAATACCCAAGAAATGAGCCAAAGTTGTTTTTTTAAAAGGAATCACTTTTCGCCAATATTTCAAAAGTAAGGCATAGATATTCGAAGTTTGTTATCAGTTATCACATTTGATTTTAGAATCAAAAAGTAGTTAGCAAAAACTGTTTTTCGCAATCAGCATTCAGCCAATTACCACATGATGACAATTAATTTGACTTACCCTGTTACGGTTTTATAGTAAAATGGAATTTTCCCAAGTCCCCAATTTAAACTATTGTTTAAGTTTCTCTAATATCTCCAAAACAATGAGCAATTTACAAATTAAATTTCTTACATCCCATTCACTAGAGCAAGACAAGCCAATTGCCAATGTCAAGATTTCGGAATATTTCTTGACTGGACTTATTTAGTGTGACTGAATCTACTTAAGAATTTAGTTACAGAAAGTTAGTAAATGTTTTTAGGTTATTAGGTAACATTTGACAATTTAAAAAAGTTGTTCATTTAGGATTTTAAGAAAAAATAAATAAATAACATAAATTTCTAACAAAATAAAAATTTTAAATAAAGGTACTAATGAGAAATAACAGAATTAGAAACTTATAATATGCAGGGTGTATGTAAAGTAGCGCATAATATGCACACTCTGTGAATCTACATCAAAATCTCATTCAAAAAGTTAAATAGAATTTTTGCCTTAAATCCATAGTTTTCGAAATATGTCCAAATAAAAATCTTTAGATCTGACAATACTGTATGATTAAATTTGAATGAAATTTTCCTACAGTGCTGTTTGCAAAGCTCATGGTTTTCATAAATAGTCTCCCAGAAACAAAATTATTTTTTGATGTTAATTTCCGTTCAATTCGATTTGAATAAACTCTTTTGATAGCAGCAAGCATTTAAGATATCACTGCATAATGTAGTTACAGTTTTCTTAAGATAAGCTTTGGGTAAAAAAAACTTCAATTTGAACTTAAAGCATGTTTGATATTTTCATTAGAATATGCACAAAATACAAAAATTAAAATTTGCTTTATTCATGTATTCTTGCAATGCAAAACAAAAAGACCTCAGCAACACGAGAAACGTAGAATCGGAAGAAATCTTCTCAAATTCTGTCATGTAATTTTAGACGTTTACAATATTAAAGGTTAGAAACTATTACGAAAAATGGTTTTATTCTATTATTTTAGTAAAAATTAATGTTATAATAAATTTTCAATGTGAGCACCATTAACTTCTTTGCATTTTCTAATCCGGTGTAATATGTTTACTTCCATATTTTGCAACATATTATTATTTGTAATCACCACTACACGACGGCAGCGTTATGTATTCGTTAAATTAACTCTTGTTTTGTTTGAACTTCTTCTTCGTAAACTAGAGTCTTTAACGTACTTCATAATAAGAAGTCCAATGGGTTTATGGTAAGTCTAGACTTCTCGAAGGTCACGCTATTGGACCACCGCGCCCAATCTATTTTTCTGGATACGTTTCGTTTAGCCATTGTCTTGTTTGAACAACCCAATGCGCCGGAGCTTCATCCATTTAAAATCACATATCTCTTCTAACGGTGTACGGAATATTGTCCAATAAATATAATGGATTATTTTCGAGAGAGTCTACAAAAGTTGGCTGCATTTAATCTAGAAGGTAAAGTTGTATGAGCCGCAATTAAAACATTAACATTGAATCTAAATTGATGACTGTGTTGATTGATGAATGAGGGTCTTCGTCAACCCACAGATGCATACTGTGAACATTAAAGATCCCATTGGTGTAAACGTGGCTTCATCTGTCCACAAAACTTTCTCAACAAATCCTGGAATAGCATCTTGTTGTCATCGATAAAATCTTAAACGACGCGGATAACCTTCGAGAAGCAAAAACCTTTTGAAAGTTTGAAAGCCTAGACCATTTTCTTGCAAAGCTTTAGGAATTTACTATAGCAGACTTTATGTATTCGTGCTGAAGATCCGATACTTAAACATGGATCATTATCAAATGAGTTTAAAACGTTTTTTTCTACCTGTGGTAATAATACATTTTATGGGCGGCCTTTGTCTGCTGAAGACGTAGGTTCGATACGTTCAGTTTCGCGTAGCCATGATCAAATAACGTTTGCGTCAGAATGCCGTGTATTTGGATATCGCTCCGCGTATAACATTTGAGCAGCACTAAAGTTACTTTGGCATTCCCCTAATATCAAATACATGTCTGCATACTCGTTGAAACTGTACGCCATGACAATAACTTACTTAAAATTCTAAAATGTAGGAACTATAAACTAAATACTTAACAGTCTAAACACCACAAACACGTATAAAAGCGAAACAAGATAAAATAAAAATAACGAAACTAGTAATATTTATAACAAACAAATTAACACAAACGAAACTATTTGCACTAAAGAGGTTCTTGTTGCAGAACTGATGCGAGTTCAAAATGTCAAATGAACAAATTCGAAATTTAAGAAAATGACAAATGTTATTTACCTATAAACAGTGGCAATTTTGCAAACTTTTTTAAATACATGCATAATGTCCTATTTACCAACAATTTTCTTTAAAATGGCTTTTACATAATGCAATTGCTTTGATTTACTTGTTGGTAGAAGATATTGCAATACTGTATTTAGCTAGAAACATTAATAGTAACGACCTGCAAAAATGTTACTAAGGTAGCCTCGTTAATAAACTTATGATGACCTATTCTTGTTCTACTTGCAATTTTCACAAAGCGTTGCAAGTATTAAAAATTTTTAATGACCTTTATTTCTAAAATAACACTTTTTGCTTAATTTTTCAAGGAGAATCGAGTAGTGCTAATATTCTCCACCTGAAATAATACACCCTGTAGATCAAACTTCACGTTTCAAAAAGTTAGATATTTCTTACTGCTACCATCTGAAAGAACTTAACATTCTGATTTATAATTTGATTAAATACCGGTTTTTGGTGTTTAGATCGCATGTGCATATGGAACGATAGAGATGTATCAACCCGATGCGGATTATCCGAAGGCGGTACATTTAATGGTCCTGCTAACCATACCATTCTACCTTATCGTAACACTTGCCTTTGCATTTGTTTATATAGTGGACGAAACCAGTTATTTATTGGAAGCAATATACATATTTATTGGAAGTGTCTTTAACCTTCTTCTGTCATTCACGTTGTTTGTGGTATATAAAAAACTGATGCAAGATAGTCCACCAGTATGGAAGTTGTCCATATCGACTGTTGTTTGTGGCCTGTTTATGGGCGTTGATTTTATAATATTGACGTCTAATGCTTAGAAAGTAAAAATTTAATGTGTACATAATCCGAAATTTGTAAAGATTGATGTACTCGATCTGTGCTTATTAAAATATTTTCACTTTAGAGTAACTGTCTTATAAATATTTGGTGGAATAGTATTAGGTAATTACGTAGTAGCGATAAGAAGTTTTGGAGATGAGGTAATTGCATTCCGCGTATATTAGAAAGCTATTAACATATCATCAACAGGTGTGTCACTCTGATAAATATTTGTAAATATTATTTCAACTTTCCATAAGTGAGATCACTTATATATGAACCTGTTCAGTGTTAGTACTGTTTTGTTGAGCGAGCTAAGTTTTATAAAGTTTCATTATTACTACTTAACAAAGAAAATTTCTTGTGTTTAAAGTGATAACTATAAAAACATTAATCATGTCCCGTAAAATGTACGAACGATCCAGACAGTTTTTGTTGCTGCGTTTGTGGAGAGCTTACTGCTAAACACCAAAAATGATGTTTAACTGCGCTAATAAGGAGAGCTGTACTTCGAATGTCAAGTTGGAGATCAAGATAAGCAATGGGCACCACATATTTGTTGTGTTTCTTGTGCAAATCGCCTTCGACAGTGGATAAAATGTTCTCGTGTATGTATGCCCTTTGCAGTACCTATGATATGGAGGAACAGAAAGATCATCTAACCGATTGTTACTTCTGCATAACAAAGATAGCAGACTTCTATGCAAAAAATAAAAAATCTATTGTGTATCCTAATTTAACATTGGCAATAAGACCCGTTGGCATTGTACTGATCTTCCAGTTCCTGTGCCACCAGAAACATTTGAAGGATCAGTTGAAAAAAATGTCGACATTGTTTCTAGCAATGATCCAGAATTAATTCCTCTAGATCCCACTGAGCCACATTTGATCACACAGGCACCGCTAACCGATTTAGATCGTGATTTGAACTTAAGCAAAAGCAAAGCCGAGTTGCTTGGCTCCCGATTGAAAAGTTGGAATTTATTGAAACACAGCAGCAAAATTAGTCATTTCTGTAACCGCGAAAAGAAATTTTCTGAGTTTTATCTATGAACGCCGATCTTACCTACTGCAGCGATGTTGACGGTTTGATGAAAACCCTTGGAAGTAAAAACAAACCAAAAGAATGGGGACTGTTCATTAATGCATCTAAATTTAATTTGAAAGCAGTTTTATTGCACAATGGCAATGCATTGCCTTCATGTCCCATTGCATATTTAGTTCACCTAAAGGAATCTTATGAAACTATGTGGAGTGGAAAATCTATGGAGATTTAAAAGTTATAGCTTTGTTGTTAGGAATGCAACTGGGATTTACAAAATACAGTTGCTTTTTGTGCGAGTGGGACAGTCGTGCTAAATCACAGCATAGTATTGTGAAAAGTTGGTCAAGTTGGCAGATACTTGTAGGAGAAAAAATATTTTACATGAAAGCCTTGTGGATAGAAACAATATCTATTTGCCCCCTTTGCATATAAAGTTAGAACAGATAAAGAATTTTGTAAAAGGTATGGACCGTGGCGGAAGAGGTTTTCAGTACATAAATGAGAAATTTCCAAAAATGAGCAAAGCGAAGATAGAGGAGGCCATATTTGTGGGTACCCAAGATCGGCAATTAATAAATGACAGCGGTTTCGATGCGGTTCTACAGGGAAAAGAAAATATTGCGTAGAATTGTTTCAAATCTGTCGTAAAGGACTTTCTGGGCAACAACAAAGCAAAAAATTTCCAAAACCTCGTCTACAAAATGTTGACAACTTACCGCAAATTGGATGTAATATGTCGCTAGATATGCATTATTTACATTCCCATTTGGATTCCTTCTCAGACAATTTGGGAGCTGTAAGTGATTAGCATGGGGAGCGTTTCCGTAAAGACCTTTCAACGTTGGAAAACCGGTACCAGGTAAGATAAAATTCGCACATGTTGGGTGATTACTATTGGTTACTGATTAGAGAATGCCCTAATACTTCATTACAGAAAAGAAAACTGTCAAATAGAATATTTTAATGTGTTTTATGTACATTTTGTGACATGAAGTGCATTTCATTACTTTAGCGTTTTATTTCCAAACAAAATTATGTTTTTCTCGGAAACAATACGTGCTAGGGAGAAACCAAAAGCAGATTTGAATTCAGCATGGAAACATGATCCAAAATCACCTATTTGTGACTAGAAACCAAAAAAAAGTTTTAATTTGTTAATCTGCTTTATCTAATGCCTACACAACTGATCGTGTGTAAAAACAGAAATAAACCACAAATGTGAATGAATATCCATCTTATCTAAGGAGATAGCTGCGTCATTCATGGCTCAACTGAAAACTCGTGTCTTGAGAATTATATTGATCTGGGTGACTTTTTTCAATTTTTACAGTAGACATAACAAAGATATAACTGTAATTATTTAAAAAATTACTCCATGCCATCCATTATTTTTTTTAGATTGGTCACATTTTATTTGGTTCAAAACTAATTTGGTCTTTCGTTGTTCTAAATTCCACAACTAGTAGTTTAGAAAAGAAATTATTTTTTTAATTTTCAAAAGTTACTGATGGAACAAAGTGATTTATTATGTTTATTGAGCAATTGCTGTATGTACTTACCAACATTTTTGTTTTAATAACATAGGAAACTTTAAAGTAAAGCATAAATTTTAAAAAATATTAAGTTTTTATTTGAAGAATTGAAACAAGAAACAAGATTAACATGTTTCCATCAAATTAAAAAGAAAGACAGTTGTGAACCTGACGTTGGAGCGAAGCAGGTATGCATAAGCAAATCGCCTCTATGTATCTACTTTTTTTTAGCATTATTATTTCATCGATAGACAGAGCCCGGCTAAAGTGATTCCATACTCTGAGATCGTGGGTAAGTTTGTAGTGCATATCAGCTGTGCACTTTATGTATTTATTAGTGAACTTTCTTTAAACAGGAGTATCGAGCATTGATTTTGGGACTACATCAGTTTATACAGCGTCCAGCGTGACTATTGTAAAGGTACCTACATACTGGGTGATCTTTTCTAGTGTCTTCATATACAGGGTGTTCTTTTTTTATGCACCTACATACAGGGTGGTCTTTTTTCTAGGGTACACAAGGTGTTCCTTTTTTATGTATCTATATGTAGGGTATTTGTTAATGAGAAGCTGCTACATTGGCAAATGCATTGTTTATGACTTCTAACTTCTGGCGCCCTTTTGTTTTGAAATATCTTCAGATAAAACCTGAGTTTCCTTTAAGCTTGAGCAGAATAATTTGTTTTTAGGTAAGTTATTTATGAACCACGATCGTATCTGGCATTTGAGCTGCGGTGCACACAACATCTTCCGTTCTGTACGGACATTAGGCCTCTTTTTCAAGTTTTGCCCGTTACACCTTGTTTTGAGTAATGGTTCAAAGAAAGCATAGTACACTTGTTGGCATATTGTTTGAGTAATTTCCTTCGATAGTACTTTTAATGTATAACAATTTGAGGATAATTTAGGTCTAATGTACTCAATGTAATTAGTCTATTTTAATTTATTGTTTGTAACAAGCTCCAAAAATTTTGTACAGTCTGTAAAACATATATCTGTATTGTTAATATTTACGTAGGTAGTTCCCACATCGTTTGTTCTAAAAGTCATTATTTTAGTTTTTTGTGTGTTTAACAATAACTTATTCATTGAAAACCAGTTATTTATAATATTTACATCGTCGGCAACAAGTATATTAAGTGAATTTGTATTACTATCTGACCAAGAAATAGTTGTATCGCCTGCGAAAAGAGTTGTTTTCTTTAAAACAGCGCGAAATATCATTTACATATAGAAGAAATCCAGAAGTTATTGACAACATTCAAAGAGAATTTATTTATCATCTTGGCTACTATCAGGTTGCCAACGGTGTACAATTTGAACAATTAATTTAGTTGTTTTTTGAATTTTGCATTATCAGTAAATTTAATATTGTGAAATCTTGAGATCGTTTTTCTTCAACATTTCCTTATGTGACCTACACCCATAATTACCATACCTTATGTAAAAATGTGCTCTTTTCATTTCCGGAATAAATAATAGGGGTTGCCATTAATAAAACATATCGATGACGTCATATCTCGTACATGACTCACCCTCTATAAATAATTTCGGTTTAAAAAAATGCGTATTTAAAAATAAAAATCGAGGGTTCCGAGCGTTTTTCTCAAAAGTTCGTTCCTGGATTTTTAAAGAATTTATGCAGTACTTTACGAAAGCACTGTATAAAAACTGGCGTGTTTAATCGTTATAAAGCGATCACATTTTTCCAAAAATTTTTTTTTTGATAAATTTAAGTACGACATAAAGCAGGGTTTCACTTTTATGATGTTATTAAACTGTCAATACTTGTGCCTTAATTTTGTATTGAATCTTAATTTATTTTCTTTATTTATCTTGGCTGTAGAATACACTAAGGTAGAACTTGCAGATATGTTATTAGTATTTGAATATTATCAAGAAAATGGTCGCGAATATGTTGGAGAATACAGTAAAAGGTTTTCAATTTGTTGTGTACCAAACCATCAAGCCTTTGCTACCGTTGAGAGACGTCTTTGCAAAACGGGTCGCTTCGCTCCTGCAACTACTGACCACGACCGTGAATGTATAATAAGGATTTCTGTGCTTGAAGAAAAAAATCTTAGAACAGACGCTTAGGTTCCCAAGTAGGAGTAGCAAAAATTATCGTCCATAGAGTTACAAAAAAACAACTGCTTCATCCACATCATTTCTAAATAGTACACGATATTTTACTTCCCGTTTCTTATCAACGGCTGGGTTTCTGTTGATTCATCCACATGCAGAGAATCCAAAACATTTCCGCATCATATTGACATGGGTTTTTGTTTGTTAATTGTTTTGAACGCTACTAAACTATATTGCATACCGGAAGGCAAATCAGAATTGTTTTTTTCTGCCTAAACTATTGCAGTTGTCAAAATCGAACAACAGAAAAGCAATGCCCGAAATTAAAATGCCTATCTGTGGAAAAAAGTTTTACAAGTAAATATTAACCAAACCGTTAAAAACATCTGAGCTTCTTTGCATGTGGATGATCGACTTTTGACCACTTACGAAACAACCACAAGCAAAAAACTGATGTCAGAAAATCACTTTATCTAGTACGCATTTACATCCCAAATTTAATCCCAATCGTTAAAAGCACTTTCTTGTTATTTCAAAAAATAGAAATGTTTTTAAGATCTTTGACGTCCAGTCAAGTCAAGTCAAGTCAATCGTTAAATTCCCGCCGAAGGCGGGAGGCCGTTTTAAGCTCCTCGTGGAGCTTCTTCAGCCTTTTGACGTCCGGTAGTGCCTTAACGGAGCACTTTTGAGTAGAGGTAAGTTTGGTTAAACCGTCCTTTTTTGGTTTGAGGAATATGTGGTTGGGCATTGTACAGACCTTTTGTTTCCTGTGTGGTTTACAAGTGCCTCCAATTCCACTTCAATATGACTAACACTTGCAGCAATAGACCCTTTTTAAGATAGCATTTTTGCATAATCTTGTATGAAAAAAAATTTTATTTTATCTTTAGATCTTACGACTTCATACTGATGTGAGAGTTTTGCTTCGACAATCATCGATAAAGCCTATTCTCCATCCAAAATGGACGTTGTTTCCTTTTCTATCTCTACCAATGCCCTCCTATATTTTCGAGCTCTTGCAGGGCTTGTAGGAATAATTTCTTTCACTAATTTCGTTTACCGCCCTCAGAAAGTTCCTCAAACGATAGCTGCGTGCGTCCTCGGTTTTTCCCGTTTCTTGTCTAAAGACTGTAAAGAATATTGTTGTTCTAAACCAATTTTCATTTTTATTTCAAAATATGTCGTACATTTTCTTCGATTCAGACCATTTTTGCTTAAATAAAGTCTGGATATGCGATATTTGATGATTCAAATCACTCAGTAAAGACTTAGGGCAATTACATAGATATTGAAGATGTGAGTTCAAAAAATTGAATTGTTTTTCAGTATTTTTGAAACCAGTTCCTCTCATATAAGTGACTAAGTCCATTCTAGTTATTTGTACGACGCTTAGTTGCGATCATATAATATACAGAAAAGTAATATAATAATAAAATGTGTCATGTCTACTCTCATGCATCGTTATTTTAAACGACACAAATGGACAATGAATTCGAAGATATTTTAATTTAATCTCTTAAGATTGCACTACTACATAAAATATAACTTTGACGAGCTTGAAAATAAACTATAACTCCTACTGATTCATTATTTTATTTAGCAATGGTCTTAGTTGACTGCCTTCAAACGGAACAATTACTTTATACACTGGCGATCAAAAAATCTAGATCACTTTAAAATTATGTTGTTTTTTTGTTATTTTCTGTTCTAAGTTTATGTTTGAAAATTGTAATTTATTGTTAATAATCAATATTGAATCGAAAAGCATGAGTGCTGGCCAATCAAACTGCCTAATGCCCACTTCATCCAGATATTCTCTGACAACTGTCGCTACATGAGGTTTCACATCATCTTGCATGAAAAAACCATACTCGCCCATAGTGAGCATGAAAACATAACATGATCTTCTAGAACTTCCGTAATGTACCTGTGAGCTGTCCGGGAGCGGTTCTGTATGAAGACTAACTCTCTGCATGCTTGTGAAGATATTCCTGCCCAAACTATAACCGACTTACCGCCAAATGGAAGTCGCTCGTCAATACAAACTTGAGCATATATTTCTCCTGGTCTTCTCTATACTCACAGATAACATTTCTCCGAAAACTAATGACTCAACGCCTACTAGTATAATGATTTACAATTTGCAAGCATAAGCTTAGAACATCACAATTTTAAAGTGACGTAAATTGTTTGCTCGCCAGTGTAATAAAAAGTTAGTGGAATACAAACAAAAAACATATGACAAATTTAAATGCATACCTGTAGGTCTGTTTTCCACATTTCTAAAAAACGTACCAACTATAACTAGTCAGTAGCACCGACACAAAGTTGCGCAACTTTTATTAACAATCTTAAATTACTTGCAACTAAGCTGATGGGACGAAAGAACAAGTCATACCATGTATGCAGTGTGTTCCTAAGTGAGAAATGCTATAATGTTTACAATAAAATAAGCAGATTAAGTGATTCTGTCTTTAAATTTTTTTTAATTTATATCAACTTTTATAGCTTCCTGCCCCACAGTGGCCCGTCTGGAATCCTCAATATAATTTCTACATCACGAGAATAGATTTATCAAGTTTCCAAAAAACAAATTTCCCAATACTTCTTCAGAACTTATTCTTTCTCTTCTCGAAAGTTCGTGATCGATATGGTTACTTACAAAATATTTAATAGTATCATCGACTGTCCCGATCTATTAACCCACTTTTGTATGAGTTCTACTGCGAGCGGCTAGAAATAATCCTACATTTTATGCTCCTTTTGTAAATTGTGGATCAAACTCACCGGTGTGTCGGCTATCTACTACATATAACTTTTACTGTTTGCATTACTATGATAACTGTCCAGATATATTTAACAGTACACTACGGCAGTTTAGAGCTTGCCTATTTAAATTAATTTCAGAAAACTCAACCTAATCATTACTATTTTATCGCTTATACCTCATCCTCATTACTATTACTACCATTATCATTAATTTTATTTTTTAATATCATTAATTATTATTAACTACCACTTAGTAATTTTCAAAATGAAACATCCAGCCAGAATATTAGTAATTTATAGTAACAATGGTGATAATAATTTGGAAGTTTAGCATTAATGCCGCGATTCTGTTAATTGCCCGGATTTATATAAATAAATAAAAGTTATTAAATAACGATTTTTATGTGTTTAGATATTTTGCACGATAGGAGTAGTTCTCATGTATCTTCCCGAAATGGACTATCCAGTTGGACTGCACTTACTGGTCGTCATATGCACAGCGTTTTACCTCTTAATGTCACTCTCGTTGGGATTGATCTATCTAGTGGATTACAACAATTATTTGTTGGAAGCCATGTTTATATTAATTGGAGCCGTGCTAGAACTTGTTGATTCAGTTATGCTCTTCGTCGTCTATGGCAAGAAAAGATTGAAAACATTACCAACATTGCTTCTTGGTATATTCAACTTTTTTTGTAGTATTATAATGTTTGTCGATTTCGGTTTCTTGATACGTCACCGTGACGATTGGTTTAATTAAACTGTGTAATTAATATAAATAGATTAATGTACTTATTTATTGCAGTGTTCAATAAAACGTTTTCACGTTTCCACTTTGTATTATTAAGACTTACAGCTGTTTTAAGTATGAACTGTACTATTTACAGTTATTAACGTGCTGTAATAATTTATCTGGACATAATATCATAAAATTTAGTAAAATTTTCTTCAAATGTTCTAGACGGGCTTCAGTTTGTAAAAAATTCGAGACAGAGTCAGTTACATTAAAACAATAGTGTAGAGGTATGTTTATGTGTAGCTGGCTTTGTATGATTAAAATTATTGCTAAAGATGGAAGTTTTCAAATTCCTTTAAAATTAGTTATCTGGGTAAGGCGTAGAGATATTGATATTCTGTTGAAAAACTAGCTATGGTCAGCTAGATCTTAAATCAATAGCTCTGATTAATACATTGAAACAGTCTTCTGGTTCCTAGTTATAAATATTTTTTTATGCTAAATGCAAATCTGCTTTTGGTTTTTCACTAGCACGTATAGTTTTTGAGAAAGACATGATTTTGTTTCGAAATAATACGCTACAGTAATTAGATCATTTTATATTACAAAATGTACATGTTCGAATTCCATCTTCTCTGGTACCGATTTTACAACGTTGAAATGTTTTCATGGAAACGCTCCCCATGCTCATCACTTCCAGCTCCCAAATTTTCTGGGAAAAATCCAAATGGGAATATAAACAGTGCATCTTTAGCGACATATTACATTCCATTTTACGGTAAGTTGTCAACATTTCGTCGACGAGGTTTTTGAAATTTTCCGCTTTGTTGTTGCTCAGAAAGACCTTTACGACAGATTTGAAACTGTTCCACGCCACCTTTCCTTTTCCTGGTAGAACCGCATCGAAACCGCTGTCATTCATTAATTGCCGAATTTGGGGACCCACAAATATGCCCTCCTTTATCTTAGCTTCGCTGCTTTTTGGAAATTTTTCTTTTATGTACCGAAAACCTCTTCCGTCACGGTCCATACCTTTTACAGAATTCAGATAGATATTGTTTCTATCCACAAGGCTTGCAAATAAAATATTTTTTCCCACACCTATCAGCGTACTTGGCCAACTTTTCACAATGTAATGTTGCGATTTAGCACGACTGTCTCATTCGCACAAGAAGCAACTGTATTTTGTAAATCCCAGTTGCATTCCTAATAACAAAGCTATAACTTTCAAATCTCCACAGATTCTCCACTCGTATTGTTTACAGTCTACGCTCGTTAAAAGGTATTTTATAGTTTCATAAGATTCCTTTAGGTGAACTGAATATGCAATGGGAAATAAAGGCAATGCATTGCCATTGTGCAATAGAACTGCTTTTAAATTAAATTTAGATGCATCAATAAACAGTCTCCATTCTTTTGGTTTGTGTTTACGTCCAAGGGTTTTCATCAAACCGTCAACTAGGATAAGATTATCGTCCATAGAATATAACTCAGAAAACTTCTTTTCGCGATTACAGAAATGACTAATTTTGATACTGTGTTCTGGATCATTACTAGAAACAATGTCGACATTTTCTTCATCTGATCTTTCAAATGTTTCTGGTGGCACAGGAACTGGAAGATCAGTACAATGCCAACGGGTCTTATTGCCAATGTTAAATTAGGATACACAACAGATTTTTTATTTTTTGCATAGAAGCCTGCTATCTTTGTTATGCAGAAGTAACAATCGGTTAGATGATCTTTTGGTTCCCTCCATATCATAGGTACTGCAAAGGGCATACATACACGAGAACATTTTATC
>VTPC01004718.1:0-25143 GCA_011009095.1 Ignelater luminosus
GGTCTGGACGGGACTTGTGCATACTTTTGAGCATCTTCCCGTTACAATCGGCACAACTAATAATCATATTATCTACTATTAAAAATCCCTGAATATTTTCAAAAACGCTAGAAATATAACATAACTATCCTAAGTCTACATATAAATTATAAGCGAAACAATAACCAGAGCAGTGAAATAAATTGTGCTGGACGTTAAGTAACTGAAATAGTTATTCTGTAATTTTAATGTGAAAATAAATATTAGAAATGAAGAAATATTTTATTAAGAACCTTACAATACCTAAGTGGTAATTACTCTTGTAGATGAGTTCTATTTACGGATTCTTGCGCGTTCCAATAAACTCGAATGCTGCAACTTAAATAATATCGAAATTGTCCTTGTGAAGTCACAATCTAGAGTTTAAGTAGTACTATTTGCTGTTATTAAAAACAAATATGCAACTATTTAAAACGCAAACCAGTATAGCAACTTCCTTAGAATAAATTACCAGAGTTTTAGATATAGTTGTTTCCTTAAAAAAAGTGTTAGCTGAACACGGTGGCTACGTCGCAAAAAGGGTTTCTTTTCTCATTCCTAATTTTTAAAATTTCAATGGTAACACTCAAACTTTAATAATTTTTTTTGTTCCTACTAAAACAACTTGAAGCCAGTACTTTCAAACTTCAAAGGTTAGATTTATAGTAAGTAAAATTTAATACAAGGAAATGTATTTAAAAGTATGTTTTAAGACCTTGTGTTTTTTTGTTTTAAGCAAAACAAAACTCGTTTGTTAATGCACAGTGAAGCATCGTCGGGTTTAGTCTGCTTGAAATACTTTAAATAGTCCATATAAAATTTTTACTTTATAAGTTTTATAGTGTGAAACAAGGATAATACAAATTATTCGTCATGATACCGGACGATTACACATTTGTTGATTATACTGGAGGTGTTTTAAATAAAAAAGAAATCAATGAAAAAATTGAAGAGCTAAGAAAACTAGTATTAAGTAGGTATTATTCATTTTATATTTAATAGAAAATGCATGATACTGAATCTGCTTTGTAGATGATAAGAAGTTGATGGTAACCAGAACGGATGATCCCTACCTGCTTAGATTTCTTTATAGCACTGATTTTAGTGTTATTGCGGCTTTTACAAGGGTAAGTTTGTTACAACATGATAAATTGCTTGCACGTATTCTAACTTTTTTTTGTACATGCAAGATTATCATGAGTTAGTTAGAAACAATCCAGACTGGTTTAAGTCGGTGTTGCCATCAGAAAGACAAGGACAACTTCAATTAAATTCTAAAGGAATATTGCAATGCAGAGATAACAAGGGGCGACCAATATACCTTATTAAATTAGGTAAAGAATAAAACAGATACATAAGTATATTAATATACAAAGGCTTATTAAATAAATTACAGCAAGAGTAGATGCCAGTTTGTCTAATCCTAAGAAGGAATTCCAATTTGACAAAATGTGGTTTGAATCGATTTTTGACGATCTAAAAACTCAAGCGAATGGAATTAGTATCCTTGTTGACGTATACGGATATTCATGGAAATTGTTTCGGTGGTTAACTCCGGGAGTTATAAAATTTTGATTGAAATATATCCTTGTAAAGAATTCGTTGTTCATATTGTTAACACTTTGGTTTTATTAAATGCTGCTGTAAAGATTGTATGGTCACTTCTCAATGGAAAGATCAAAAAACAGGTAAGTATAGAAATATTTTTACACTGCATTAATAATATAATTAACACATTTTAAATCTACAGGTTAAATTTCACTTTAATAACTGGAATTCTCTACACGAACACATTAGTGCAGACGTACTGCCTCCAGAGTATGGTGGTTCTGGACCAGATATTGATTTTGAAGATTTGACTAAATGGCTTTTGGATCAAGAATCAAGAATAAGAAAAAATTTGGAATACCGACAACATCTTCAGAGCAGTTGAGTATTCTGTTTTTGATAACGTATTCATAGTTATATACAATAGGTACTATTGCAGCTAAAATGATTTTGTTACTTATAAAAGAAATAAAGGTTTTTAACATAAATTCACCTAATTACTTTTTAAGCATATATTTCCTATACAGACAAATGATAATGGTATAAAACATGCATATCTAAATATAACAACACATAAATATAATAGTATACAAACAACAAACAACATAATCTTAGTAATATTTTTAAGATAGTGTTTGCATTCAATAACAATAAAATACAATTGATTAACATCACACTATTCAAAATACTTTTCTTCCTTCAAGTTCTTCACAAATGACCAAAGAAAAACCAGAAACGTGAGAGCCAGTCGACTGCTGTTTACTTTCGGACTCATACGCATAGATCCAAGATTCGTCACCTGTGTAGATACATCACGATTGAATTTTTCGAGTATTCCTTTGCACCAATCGACGCGAACGTTTTTTTAGCGATTGTCAAATTATGCGAAATCCAAATTTAGACAACTAATTTTCCTTACAATGGAATGAGCAGTATAGCCACACACATATGTTTGGACAGATTCATCAACTTTATATTCCCTAAGACAATCTGTTTCTAAAATAAATAGCAAATCTGTGATATCTTCATCTAATTTATTTTCTTCGAAAAATATAGACTTTAAATAATTCAGATTCTGAGCCTCATTACATAATTTGAATAAATGTTTTAATCTAATCTTATTTCCGATTCAAAGATTTTTATTATTATTATATAGCCTTTATTAATAAATTTTACATTATAAACTTAAAATAAAAAAAATTAAACTTAAATACATGCAATTTAATCCCCTGGCGAAAGTTAGTCAAAGGCTACTCCGTTTAACCAAGAGATTAGACGCAAAGTAAAAAAAAAAAATATAAGAAATAAGTAATTCTGACTGCAAAGCAGTAGACAGGTAGGCGGATGATGAAGGGACAAAGAATTATTGCTTACTGAAGAGGTAGTGTCTTAAATTTCGTTTAAAAGTTTTTAAATTGAGACCTCGCATATCGAATGGCAAAGAATTATAAAACTTGACAGCATTGTATATAAAACTTCTCCGAAACAATGAAGACGTATGAAGAGGCATAGTGAGCATATAATTATACCGAGTATTTGCAGAGTGCACCTGTATCCCAGGTATTAATTCAGAACTAAAAGATGTAAAACTTTTTGTTGAAAGTAGAGTATATGTATACACTCCCAAATGATACTTCCAACGATTTTCCATGTTTAACCAGCCTAGGTCTGAAATTTTTTGCGTAACAGAGTCATAACGACGTAAATTGTAAATAAATCGACAACACCAATTTTGCGTTTTTTGAATGCGGTACTTGTCACATGCATCAAGACAAGGACTATAAATAAAGTTACAGTAATTGAAATGTGATAAGACCAATGATTCAGAGAGCATTTTCTTTGAGCAAAATTCAAAATTTCTCGATTGGCATATAACAGTTTTAAGGAAAAGTAAGTTTTCTGAAGTAATTTACAGACATGTTGTTTAAATCGTAAGTTAACGTCTAAGATAAGTCCTAAGTTCCTAGCTAAATCTACAACTGGAATTTGCTGATTATTGAGGCGTAGATTATGGTCGTTTTTAACCGTTAGAGTGTGGTTTCGATTTCCAAAAAATAGTAAACAAGATTTATTGCTATTTACTGTAAGATTATGTTCGAAAGAAAGCTGAGTGATCTTTTGCAGGTCACGATTGATGTCTTCATAGGCCTGGGCTCTTTCGGAAAAAGCAAATTATTTTACGTATTTGCGTATCGTCGGCATAAGCTTGAATCTTACAGATATTAACAGATTTTAGAATATCTGCCCTATAAATAATGTACAACAAAGGTCCCAAAACTGAACCTTGAGGTACGCCAGACGTAATAGAGTAAGAAACAGAATATCTATTGTTATGCTGTATCATTAAGGTTCTATCAGACAGATAAGATTTAATCAGATTGACAGCAGGTTCGACGAAACCATAATATTGTAATTTTGCGCATATGAGATCGTGACTAATGGTATCAAAAGCTTTTGAGTAATCTAGCAAAATCAAGGGAGTGATTAATTTTTTATCAGAAGAGTTATATATATTATGCGTGACAAAGGCCAGAGAGTCTGCCGTACTAAATCCCTTCCTAAAGCCGGATTGACACGTAGGCAAAAGTTCATTACTGTTGAAAAAGTTATACATTTGTTTATGTAAAACTTTTTCAAAAATTTTAGATAAACAAGGTAAAATACTAATTATTCGCAAATCGGAAAAATTCTTTGGATTTGTAACTTTAGGTAGAGGAAGTCCAACAGCACTTTTCCATGCAGACGGAAAATGACCTACTTCAATACAACAGTTAATAATATGGGTAATGAATTTATCAATGAATGGGCTACAGTATTTCAACATAATCAAAGAAATATTATCAGTACCTAAAGCATTGGATTTTAAATTATGTAAGATATCGTGTACTTCATTTACAGTAGTAAGAAAAAAAGAAAAATGACCCAGTAAACACTAGCCAGTATCAAACTTAATTAATCAATAATAAAGGTTAAGTTTTTAATTACGCATAAACTTACATGGACTATTGTTATTTCACTGCGTCAGTCACGTTAGTAACATCAGCACTTTGCTATTATTTTTCATTTTTTTAAATCACATTATTGTTACGATTTATTTAATTTTATTTTCATTTTAAAGTAAACGGTCTTGTTTTCGTTTGAGAATTTATTTGCCATATTGAAGTACATTTAGTGATAATTTTATTCTGAATTAAATTTTACTTATACATACGAGGTTCATCCAGTATTTTGTAGGCTAATTTTCTATTTACTTAAACATATTATTAATGTTACTTTGTTTATACATCATTTATTTTTCTTATGTGAGCACTTTATTAAATTTGTTCATCCACCATTTGACTGTTTTCTTGCATGTGTGTTGTATGTTTTCCATTTTTCTCTCCCCTCCTTTCCAGCTTGACCTACAGGTAGGTATATACTCGTGGCGCCCACACTTACTAACAACAACATCCATCGTATCTACAAGACAGAACCACGAGTGGCACAATATTTGCCAAGGTTAGGTAATATTTTTCCTAAATTTAAGTTTTTTAATACATAAATAAAGATAATAACGAAAGTATAGTTTTCTTGAGAAATCACGAAACTTCAAACCTGTCGAAGATAAATTAGTAAATGTACATATTTCTGAAGGAAATCTAATGCTCTACAACTTCCTGTCTGATGACTGTTCTGAAAACAAGGTTGAGGAGTTAGAAGGACAAGTTTGACAAAAAATGTGAGGTAAAACAAGTTTTTTGAAAATTATCGATTTTCGCTGGCGAATATCTTCGAAACTATAACACATACGAAGACAATGAATATAGACATTCTTATAGAAAATTTAATTATCTTTTGTTTTGTAAGGAATACTTGTTACCGTACGACGCACCGTCTCCGAATTATAAGCAAAAAATCAAAAACAGGGACCTTTCCACCCCCCTCTCCTCTGAAGTGGCAGAGCTAGGGACGGGGACTTTTAGTATCTTTGCCTCCTAACTATCTCCAACACATTCCTTAAGAGAAAAATTCTCCCCCATTCCATGTTCACTACAACCCCCTTTTGCGCATTCATTGACTGGATAAGTGTACTATCTTGCTTTATCCTCCATCACATACAGTGCGTTTTCGATTAAATGTAAATTCAATCCGAATTTCGAAGTGCCGTCTAACGTTCTGCCGGTGAACTAGCGTAGTTTGTAGCAGATGCTTCGGCAGTGACTACCTTATCATAGATCTTGACACTTGCCTATAGTCACATTTTCATCACTACAGGGTCTCTAAAGAAACACGATTTTTTATTACAGTATTTGGATTTAAATACTTCTTTTTAGTATTTAACGTATTTAACCCAGATCTGTAATATTCCTTGTTAAAATAAATGAGAAAGAATATTTAAAAAGTGATTTGTGTTGTAGAATTAACTTCAAAACATCTACATAATATCTACGATATTTCAAGAGAATGACGGATACTAAGAAATATCACATATTATGTGCGGTCAGAGACTGTAACAATGTTTTAAATGCAGTGTTGTTTCCAAAAGATTATGAATTAGGGAAAATATGGGCTCATAATCCCGGAGACGAAACACTAAAAAATACCTTCCCATAAAGTTCTAAGAGCAAAGAGAATCTGTTTAGCACATTTTGAACCTCGGTGGATTTGCATATGAATTTTGTGAAATTTTATTCCGTACCCTATAATAAATCTCTGTTGATGATATTCAAGTATTTAAAGGTAAGCGGCAACGTCTCGCTGGGGAAGGAAGTAGTATGCAGGACGAAGTTACAACAGGAGCAAAACATTTTTCTATAGAACATCCAGAAGAGAGTGGTATAAAACAAGAGGCTGTAATGGCAGCAGCTGAAGGTTCTGTTTCTATTGAAGAAATGGGGATGCTGATGCAGAAAGCATCTTCGTAAATGACAAAGAAATATTTCATTCACAAGAAGAGGAGGCTGGTGCTGTTATTGACTGCAACACTGCAGATACAGGAATGACGAACAAAGCATCAGAGTGTAGGTCTTTATTGTGGGAAATAAAACACAATATGAAAAATTTAAAAAAGTAAAGAAATTACTTCAAGCAAAAATATCAGCAATTAAAAACAAATATGTACATTCGGCAGTAGACAAAACTTTGTAGAATTTTTAGAACCCAGTTTGCTTGACCATATTATATTACTGTATGTGCAGTTGAGAAGCAGAAGAACAAAACATGTAATTTATAGCTTTTACTTTATATTATAAAATATCAATCTCTTAGGCGTTATTTTGTATTACCTAGTATGTATATCAACATTAAGATCTGTAAAAGAGAACATCAGGATCAGTGATATATTTTTTTAAAATTTTGAATAACAATGTGGATTGCATTAATGAAAAACGAAAGTATGCGTGTTTGATGTGGGATGAAATGTCTATTCAAGACAGTTTGGAGTATTCATCATTTGATAGTCAATTGATTGGTTTTGCTTCAAATATAAATACTCCAGTCTTTGCTAATAACGTGCTGGTGTTTATGATAAGATCCTTGACAGGAAATTGGAAAATACAGATAGCGTATTATTTCACAGTACTACAAGTAATTTAATTAGTTACATAAAAAATGTCTTCAAAGAATTGTTGCATTGTGGCCTTATCACAGTAGCATCCATTTCGGATCAAGGATCTACCAACCGAGCAGCCATAGAACGCTTGAAAAGGAATCATAGATGTCAGACTGCTGAACGTGAATAAATCGGCTACAAGATGATGGACCTAAAGATTGTACATTTCTGGGACTTTCCCCACTTGCTTAAAGGAATCAGGAATAAACTGTTACAGTCTGAGCAAGATGGGAAAGTTTTTAGAGCAAATTGGAGGGATTTGGCACGTTTCTTTGATATTGATTCTAAAGGTCCTTTCACAAAATGTCCTTACCTCACATCAAACCACATCCATCCTAATACCAAGCAAAAGATGCGCGTAAACTTAGCTGTACAGTGTTTAAGTCATTCTGTTGTAACGAAATTGTATAACTACTTACATGACAACTATGAAATTTCCGAACAATTTTCACCGCATGCTGAAAGTTTTGCATATCTTTCTGGATTCTTGGACCAAGCATTCAATACTGTAAATTCTGGTGAATATCATAATGATTCAGTGAAATATCAATATCGAATCCTGTTGAACAGACAGAATGAATAATTCTTAATATCTCATTGGGAAAAAACCATCAAGACTTGACGCACATTTACTTTTGTATCGTCTTCTTTCCAACGACCCAATTTACCTAAAAAACATCAATCTTCTATTCCTTCTGTAACCAATTCGATTTTTAATTTACAGTTTATAATCTGCTTTTGGAGAAATTATCCGAGGAATGCAAATGTGGACATACTATATCTCAGACGATTAAATCAAAATCCCTTAGAAAGTTACCTTTCCCAAGTCATATTTAGTATGGGCAATCCCATTCCTTATTCTTTTTCTATAATATTCCAGACTTTCCTTTTTAGATGTTTGACCGTCTCTTTTCCTATTTCTTCCAACTATGAACCAGATACTGCTTCCTTCTTAACAAATCTTCAGATGAAAACCTATGAAAACAATCGCGTTGAACCTCACAACCGATTTGTCCTAGAAACAATAGTGAAAGAATGTACAAAATCTGAATATGAATTGGTGAGTGGAGAGAGAATGAGCATATTTGATTTGATACGAAGGCGAGTGGCTACATATGTCAGCAATCAAAAATGCAGTGTGTGTGATGGTGATTTAAAAAGAACGAATGAAGATGAGAATATGTACATAGTTTACTTCGAAAATTTAATTTTATGAGTAAGGATATTTTAAGTAACCTTTCAGTTGTATGGCAGCAAGCCAACTTAATACAAATTTTTGAAAAACTATTTTCAAAATTTATTACATGCCAGAATATCTTCACATGTCAAAAACATAATATTTCCGATTTTATACAAACATATTATTCTTTATTTTATTGTTTACTATATCAGAAGAATTAATAGAATTTTAAGGGGTAAATTTCGAAGTGCTCCAAATATTGATGTCATACACACTAACGCAAATGTAGTTTTAAATAAAAAAAAAATTAAAATTTTCACAACAAAACCAATAGAAGTTTTCAACTCAGATGAGAGTGAATATGTTATTGATAGAGGGGATGCATTTGTCGAAGAGGGGATAGTTTATTTGCATTTGGAAGGCGAGCAGGAGGAGGGTGAGGAAACTTTAGAAGCGACAATGCAATTAATAGATAAAGATGTTGTATACTAAAGCAAACTAAATTTTTTATATTAATTGTAATTACCTTTATGTTTTAATATTTTATCTGGTTTTTATTACATAAAATATTTACACAAATTACAGTTTTATTTTTACAAAACACCCTTTAATTTAAATCATATTTTAAATTTACCCTGAATTATTGGAAAATTGGAAATCCTTTTTATTTCGGAGTTTTGATTTTCAATAGTTGACGTTAAATTAAAAACGATTAAAATCGAGCGCCAATTCTCAATTGCTAGAGAAAGCGCGCAACGTTGAAAAGATCGCGACTGCATCGCGCTTTTGTCACCTTGAAGTCGAAAAATTTGCATTTCAACTAAACCACACTGATTACAAACTTTCCAAGCTACCAGTTAGCCTGCAGCATTGCAACAGCAAACATCTCTGTAGGCTCTTTAAGATAACTTCTTCGTAAATCTTCATTTAGTAATATTTTTATTATTTCTTGAAATAGTTGGGGTATCTACAGATTGCGACGCAATTCTTAAATTCACAACAATAATACTGTTAAACCAAGTAAGTACTACATTCTTGTAATGGTTAAAAGCTACAACTATGATAATATCGTCTACCTAGAACGGTATTTCTTATCTCTTGTTTTCATTTCTAGAAAAACTGATCCACTTTTCGAATGAATGCTGAATATTTACAGCAAATGTATTTGGATTAGTTGCTTTTCATCGACAAAGACAAAAATAGTTGCTTTTCTTGTGATTTCAATTATATTGCCAACATAATGGTGGCTTGTATTTCTGTAGGTAAGTACTTAGCATCTAACACGATTAATATTATTGGGAAAGACGTATTTACATATTTGAAATCTGTATTCGCTGAAAAGAATTTTAATTTCAATGTACCTTAAGTTCGACCAATTACAAAGCAAAGAACTTGCAGAACCAGTGATGGGTAACATACAATACAACAAATGTTTATTGTATCTAGTAACAGATACAAGATACATTTTCATAATTATATCTAGATTCAGATGCAAGATGTAATTATCGTATCTAGATACCTTGTATCTAGATAATACCCATTACTGAATATATCGTACTTCAAAAAAACTAGAAATTTTCAAAGAACAAACTAAATTAAAAAATAAATTTTTGTTAAGGTCCGTTTATGAAGAGAATTTACAAAATTCATTGCCATAATTTATCTTTATAAGGATGACAAAAGCAGGTTTAAAAATTAAACTGTTCACAAAACTGCAAAATTTTCTAGTTATCTAAGTCAAAATACATCTGCCATTAAAGATACAGTTGAAATGTATCTAGCTACAGATAGAAGATACATTTTCATAACTATATCTAGATTCAGATACAAGATATAATTATCGTTTCTAGATGATACCCATCACTGTGCATAACTATCCGGTCTCTACTAATATGTATTATGTTGAAGTAGGTTAATACTGTGTATAATGTGCATTTACAAGGACTTTTTGTACTTTTTCAAATTTTTGAACAGAAAATGTAATATGATAGCAAGAGTTATTTATTAATAGTTATCAGACCTGAAAGATTTCACTTTTTTAGATTTTACTTATTCGCCAAATAGTTCGATCAAATATTTTTCGCGTTCATCGTACTGCCGGAGTAAAATTCAACCACTAAAGATTCTTACTAAGCTTGTAGGTTACATCCTTCTCCAAATAAATAAAACATTCTTTATGATTTAGCTTCGGTACTTTATCGACCTTTTCGTAAATAGCTATCTTTCCCCAAAAACATCCACTTTTAGTACTGATAATGTTTGGTTTGTTTTTTAGGATTACTAAGAATGCTACAGTATTTGCTAATTGCAATACTGCTCTACGTAAGAGAAGGCAATTTTCAAGAATGCCGTTACAGTGTATATCAACAAAATGCAATATCTTGTATTAATATAACCACAAATGAAGAACTGGTAAACCAAATCAATGATACCTTGTCTCCATACGGTAACATTACGTGGATAATTGAAATACTGGAACTGACGGAATGTGACATGTTAAATCTTACAATAAATGAACTGAGATTTCTATCACAACTTCAAGAAATATACATTCGCAATTCAACTATCAGAACGTTATCGTCTGGAAACCCCGATGAAACAATGAATGACAATGGTACGTATGCAAGGCCTAAGAAAACAATTGCTTTATTAATCTTCATATCATGTAGAATTATGAAAATGACAAAAATTGATGTTTATAAGTAGGTGTACAAAAAGCTAATACTTTCAAACATATCCTAACGTTCAAGGGAATACAAACACCACATATTATCCGAACATGGAATTAAGCATTACTTGTGTCCACGAGGCAGCAGCAAGTGGTCGCATTGGCAGCGATTGCTGGACAGTCCACAATATTTGTCTGTAAATAAGTAATATTAGTGACTGTACCTAATCGTAGCTGCCGGTAGCGCGTCAACAAAATTACAGCTCGTGGACACAAGCATTGTTATAGTTACAATCCACTCATGAGATCAGAACAACGATGAAGCGATCGTCTAAGGATATGACAAACAATGCTGTTATCCTTTTCTTCATTTTTGGGGGAAAACTACATATTTGTCGCTATATTTTTATATTCACCTATACGTCTTTGTAATATTACTGTTAAATTTTTAATATACAGGGTGGGATAGACTTCTAACATACTTAATGTAAAAACAGCAAGCAAACAAAATTTAAATACGTGACGTCAAAGAAAATATGAAATCTTGAGTTTTATATACAGGGAAATCCAAGCACACTAGACACATACGGAATTGTACTGGTTAGAGAGAGTAGAGTGCCTTTATATTGTTTTATTATTATGTTATTTATCTCACTTGTCAGTGTCATTTTCGAAGCAGAGTTGTATGTTCGTCAACTAACTTCCAAATTTTGATATCAACGTCATTTTAGTCATGGGCGTACCTTGCAAAGTAATTATATGTCTTTTGGGCACTTTTCTTATTATCAATGCTTGTTGGTTTATTAAAGTAGTCTTAATCTTCGCAAATTTATATATATTGGAAGTACAGTTAATTTTGCAATGATCTGGTCTCAGATGTTTTGAGACTGTTTCTAGAATAAAACGAAATTGATATAACATTATGATTTGCAATCCTTTGAATATAAGAAACAATCAGCATTAAAGCTCTGTATAGGCCGAAGTTTCCAGGCTCGTTCCGATTAGGAGTACACTTGACTCGTCCCGTAAAAACCGGAAAACTTCTTGATCGGTCGGAAAAGTTGGAGAGGCCCGAACGGCTCCGACAATCCCTGCAGGTCCGAACGGGCCGAGACCTCTAAATGACTCAAGAGGACCGAACAAGAATTCCGGACCGTGCAGCCTTCAACGGTACAGTACGCAATTTTACCGCTTTGGTTCAGTATGAAACTAACGAGCACCTTAGTTCCTACGAAGATAACGTTCGTCTGACTCACTAAGAGAAAGTCTTTGATCTGGTATAATACGAGAATTCTCTTCGGTTCAGTATCAAAACAATGCTTGTCCGGTTGAGGTCGAAAATAACGGTTGTCCAAGTCTGTACGATAATCCTCTGGTGCGGTTCAGTACGATTCAATGAGAAAAAAACTTTGGTCCGATCTTCTTCGGATCAGTACGAAAATAACGGCATGAAAAGCGCAACCGACTCAATAAGCTCGACAGGTCCGACAAGCCCTAACAGCCTGACAACCCCGATAGGCCGAAAAAACGTGATAGGCCTGAACGGGGTGATTGACTGGGCGCAGACCCGTAAAGCCCGATCAATTTTTAAAATGAAGCCCGGTCCGACCTAAATCCGAGATTCGGGCCGAGCCGTACAAAAACCCAACTAAAAGACCTGGCTTGTGCAGACCTACAATCCACATTACATTGATTGGTTAGTTACTACACAATCAATAAGGTAATATTGCTGCCAATGTACTGTGTGACCCTTGAAGGTTGACTGATTAACTGCTGGGCTCGTTTTTTCGGAAAGCATTTAGATAATCTTCATTGTAGCTCCAACTCATATTGGTTGTTGGTCGTTGTTGAAATTCGTTTCACATGGTTGATAGAGGGAGAGTGATAAAATATCTCCAGCGTTACACTTATTGTTAATTCGGCTTTTCAACATACCTTACACCAATAATTACTCAGACAATGTGTTTTATTGTTTTTCTTTGTATATTATCTCGATTAGTTCTCGATTCATCCATTAAGATTTGTTTTGACTAATTTATAGAATTTGCACTGTTTTATTGTCTGAATTACAGTCTAATCACTAGTAAACGATGTCTTATTTTTACTTGTAAGTACTTTTACATTGAATGATTTTTACCATGTTGAAATCTGCGTAGCCTTCGCATAAGAATTTTTATTAACGCTCTCTTTTCAACTACAGGAGTACAGCCCCTTTAATTCTGATGCAGTATAGTAGTTGCACACATAAACTGGTCTATTTGCAATTATCACATCGAGAACATACAAAAATAACTCAGATTCTTGGCAATTTGCAATCGATTCTAACCTCAGAAGTTTATTACTTAAAGAGGCGTATTATTTATTTTAATGCAGTAATAATCCCGTTGTTTAGGACTTCAAATATAAGCCAGAGCAATAATTCAGAGGAAAGCTTACAACTAATGCTTATCGAACACATTTGAAACCTTAAACTCCAGGATACTGTTTAGTTCTAATAGCAGTCAATTCAAATGTAAACTACTTGTTTACACTCTTTTAGGACTTTTACACTAATGTGCAATATTACTGTTTACCAATATTTTTATAAAAAAATATTATAAAGAAACGCTATCAGTAGAAAGAGTTTCATTCCTCAATGCCATGTTCTTGATTTATAAGTTACGCCACGTATTTTTGTCTTTCTTTTTTGACAAGTGTGTCCACACTGTACCCCTTAGAAAAAATGATATAAAAATAAAGCAGTGTCAAGGTACTCTTGGAGAGACTACATTGCAGTCACCTGACGTGAAAACAAAATATAACTCTAGAAAGAAAAACGAGCTGCTCCCTACGTATTTAAAACAAAGTGGGCGCCCAGAAAACACTTGCTGATGTCGCTGACAGCGGCAGAGATTTTCTCATCTATTTGGGTTGCACTACAGATGATACCAATGTATTCTGTTCAAATAATGCAATTTGGACTTCCATGTATACCAAATAACCACCAAGAGGTCTAATTTATGCTTTTCATGTTAGTGTGTCAAGGTAAGATCATATTTGGTGTCGTGGCCTTTTGAAGATAAAGAGAGTAGAAAAGGGCAAAGGGGTGCAGATATATTAAGAAAACTGAGAGGGACTCCATGACTCATACAGATAACAGCTAAAAGATGCGAAAAATGTTTTTCATTTTCCATTATTTAATAATCTTGGAGACTATTGTTGACCGGGTTGTCAATATACCGCGTTACTAGAAATTCGACGACTGCACTTTCGTCGCCTGCATTCTGGAAAATTGGGAAAATGCAAGCTAAGCGGTTCCTGAATTTTATCTGAAACTTTATCTCACGCTTTTGTTTTTAATAGAAGTGTTGTGTTTAACATTCACATTAGGCTATAAAAAGACCTCACAAACAAAATTAAGCGTTGTTTATGTATTTAAATACCGTATGTCCATGAAGGTTCACACCATAGCAAAAATGCAACGCCATTGTCGAAAAAGGATCAACTCTTACTGTTGCGCGTTTTACAATAGTGTTGTGCGCTTCAAATGCTTGAAAACTGGAATCGTTTGTTTCAACCATTGGGGAATAGCAAATGGAGCTAACAATATGGAACATAATAATAATGAAAAAGATATTTTAGCCGTAGTACGTACTAACCTAAATCTATCTGCTCGGTAAATTGGGGTACAAAGTGGGTTAACTAAAAGTTATGTCGATACAGTCTTAAAGAAGCACAAGTATAGATTTTTTAATTATTTTTGGGAGAAGAGGAAGAGCGAAGAGTTGGCTTTTGCGAATTAATGATAGAAAAATGTATTGCAGAACCGAATTTTCTAAGTAAAATATGTTTTACAGTTGAATGTCTGTTCACAATAAACTACAGGTGCAAAATTATAGATATTGGACTGTTGATAATCTACCTTTATTGGTAAATAGTCATACGAAATATCTACAGAAACTGGACGTTTGCTGGGGATTATTATGCGATAACATAATCGGTTCTTATTTTATCGATAGTTGTTTAAATGCGGAAGTTTACTTGTATCTGTTAATGTACGAGGTCTGTTCTGCAATAGATGAAATAATGTCGGACAAAGAGTTACCAATATGATGACTGTCCAGACCTTTTCTTCAGCTGTGGTAAGAGAATTTCTGAGAGACACTTTTCCAAGAACTTGTATTGGACGTTACGGAGAAATTCAGTGGTCAACGAGGTCGCCCAATTTAGCCCCCTATGATTTCTTTCCGTAAACTTATTTAAAATATAAATTGTACCCTTTGCGAACTCATCCTAATCTAGTTTCCTCAAAGCATAAGATTACTGTTACTTAATTTAAACGCGTGAACCAGTGGGAACGACGCGACGTTTTTTCCTATCCATTCATTTAACCTACATAATTATAAAATTCTTTTTAGATAGTAGTAGATACAAACGATGCCTGCTGATTCTTTTCGCCAAGAAACTGTCTGGAACTTCTGTCCTTACTCTCGATGGAATTCTCTACGTAGCCTTCTGTTACAGTCGAACGTAGCCTAGAAACTATTGTTGAAAGTCGAGTTAGACATCCAACCTAAATTTAGAATTTAATTTTATTGCAATAAAATAGAAAGCAAGTGGCACGTCGGCGTTGCGTCTACTGGTATGTTATTTTATTCAAAAATGTAATGGAAGCTTTGACAGTCTTTTTGTCAGTTGGTGCATTTTTTTTGAAACATGTAAAATATACCGGTTTTGTAGAAGAATCACTAGCTAATTTAATTATGCCATCCAAATTTAAAAAAGTTTACAGGGAAAGAGTTCCAAGTTATCTGAAGTGCGTTGGCTAAACTATTAACAAAAAACTGATGCATGTAGGACAGTGTCACATAGGAAGATAATGTACACGTGCATACAAAATTTGAAAAAATTGGGCAAGTAGTGTTTAACATATAGTGCAAGGAAGAGTTCTTTTAGGGCCCCTAGCTTTCTTAATATTTGGGAAATCGGAAAACTGAACAATACGTGTCTGTCGATTCTTCTTCTCAAATACATCCGCAGTGTGATTAAAAAGCTTTAGACACGATGCCTGCCAACTGAAGCCAACACATCCTACAACCTATAAATCAATTACGAATCTGCTGATCTCCAGTGGAACTGTCAATTTGTCAGACAATAATTTTATTCAAACTAAAATAAGCTAAGGCGTTACTTGTTTTGTCATGCCTAGATATTAAAATCCACGGTTTACATTAGAAAAAAAAGCAGGTGAATGATGGGTGTTATTAGTGTCAAATGAAATCCTATTCTATCTACCCAGGTGTAAAATATGAGTCATCAAACCATGGCAGGCGATTTGACTTGAGATTTGTTTTGATTTTAAAGTGAGATGAGTTAACATAAGCTTTTTGTACAAATAATGTCGTAATTCATTATTTTAATTAGGTAGTGGATACACAAGATTTGGACTTAGCAGTAAGCACGCAAAATAGATTGTCTGATTATAGACAGATTGTACAAAATTGGACTTTGTATATTTGATCAATGCATTAGTTAATAAAATAATGAATTGCGACATTATTTATGAAAAGGACTATACGTTGGTTTCAAACCTCGTTTCAATAAAATATTTGTTACCGTTGTCTTTAAAATTATTTAATAAAGACACTCCTTGAAGTTAGATGACTCCCCTCAAAACTCACTGAATATTAAGGACGCCTTACATGTTTCTAATTTAACTGTTCACTAGCCTTTTTTATTATTCTATGTAATTCTTTATTCCAAGAAAAAACAAATATCTTTTAAAAGCAACCGATTAGAAATAAGTCAAACTAAACAAAGTTTTCCGTTTTTTTAGAGTTTCCACTACATTCAATAGTACTGCATTACAGCAACACAATGACAATCGAACCTAAAAGCTTGTACGGTCTACGTAATCTCCGTACGCTGAGTGTAATAGGAAGCGCAATAAATACAATAACTGCTTCCACACTTCCAAGTTCTACTGAAGAATTGCACTTCACCGACAATAAAATTGTAACAATTGAGCCCAAATCATTTGGCAATTTAAAACACCTTAAGACTATCGTTTTATCCAGAAATAAAATAAATAGAATCAATACAACCACATTCCTGAATTCCACTGTGCAGAAGTTGGGTTTGCAAGGAAACCAAATCGATACTATAGAACCAAGAGCTTTTTCTGACATGAAACAACTTTCTGCGCTTGGTTTAGCTTTTAATAAATTGTCAAAAATAGTCAATTACACTTTTGCGCAAGCTTCAATAGAGGCTTTAGATTTAAGCAGGAATCAAATTGAGATTATAGAAAGTAATGCTTTTGTAGATCTCAAAAATCCTTTAGTTCTTAATCTGGATTATAACCGACTAACCAAGATCTACGACAACACATTTGCTGGAACCAAAGTAGCAAAATTGTTTCTGTTTCAAAATCAAATTAAAGAGATTGAGAGCAACGCCTTTTACAATGCAAGTTACCTTAAATTCCTTGTGCTGGCAAATAACAAACTTACCATTATTCATTCGCACACGTTTTCTGTACATTCACTCGAAACTGTTCGCTTAAGTTTTAATGAAATTACAGATATTGAGCCTAACGCTTTTCATGGAAGCAACAATATGTACGAGCTGAACTTGGTAGGAAATAAGTTAAGTAGTATTCGAAAAAATATGTTTTCGGGATCGTCAGTTCATCGGTTGGGGTTGTCTTTAAACATCATTACAAATATAGAGTCTGACTCCTTTAAAGATCTAAAAAACCTCAGCACCCTTTTTTTGAATAGTAACAGAATTACTCATATCGATGAACGTATGTTACCGAGTGTCACAATCCAGGCTTTACGTCTCAATGGCAATCCTATTACGTATATTCAACCGGGAGTCTTTGATCAATTTTGTAATCTTGACCAGATATACCTTTCTTATAGTAAACAAACTGTTCTTCCCACTTATTGTGAATCACTTCGGTTATTAGCTATACAGTTTGGAATCGATACTATTAAGCCGATTAATCTAAAGAATTTGGAGTATTTCATATTATTTGGTCATAATATAACAAAAATCGAAACCAGTACTTTCACAGGATATGCACTTATAGACTTGTCTTTAAGATATAATAGAATCAGAACCATTGAGCCCTGTGCTTTTAAAAATTTGAGTAGTTTACGTATCCTTAGGTTGAGTGATAATGAATTAAATAAGATCGATAAAAATGATTTTGCTGAATGCACCGTAGAAGAATTAGATTTAAAAAACAATACAATAAAATTTATCGAACCTGGAGCTTTTCGTGGTCTACGCCTACGAGTACTCAATCTGAACGATAATGAAATGAAAATAATCTGCAGGAACACCTTCTCTAATGCAACAATTGAAAAATTATTTTTATCAGAAAATAAGATTGAATCCATCGAAATTAATGCCTTTGCTATCGTCGATGGCTTACGCGAACTTTTTTTAGCCAGTAACAGAATTACGAAAGTAGACAAGAATACTTACAGGTCCTCTACATTGCAATTAGTGCATTTAGGGAATAATAGTATTTCTAAGCTGTCTGTTAGACATTTCGAACAGTTATCTAATTTAACTTATCTAAACTTGACTGTTCCGGAACCTGACGTATGTCTTAATAGCAACTGGACCCCTTCTGCGCAGGGTATTTGCCGATCTATAAAATTGCAAACTAACAACATAAGTGACAGTGATATTGTTGAACAGATAAAACTTTTTATTTTACGAACAGAAAACTATGTGGTAGCATCATTAGTAGAGACGTTAATTAAAATTCAACCGCTTAAACCGGATCGGTCAAAATAACCATGACAGCAATTGTTAAAACAATTGTATCCATGGTAATGAAGAGTGATAGGATTAAACTATGTTTCGTAAATGCGTTTTTAGGGCAGACCGGGACGAATCGGATCGAACGTCATAGCAGCTTACAAGTCCGTGCTGATTCAATTTTACATGATGATATTGATACTTTAACCAGAGATTGAAGAAAATCAAGTCGTCGATCAACAGCCTTCGATTAGTAGCGGCAGACTTCCTTCTGTCACTGTGCTGTAAATACCTGAGAAGCAAACAGTAATAACGCTGCTAAGAAACTGATTGTATGTACCTACATTTAAAGTTTCCTGAGAACAAACCTTATATTTCAAAGAAATTGCATGAGAAAAAAGCGAGTCTTTTTATTAAAGAATATCTAGAATAATTCTCGCCTTCAGATTTTTTTCACATGGTACGTTTTCATAAGATTGATTGAAAACATTAAAAGTCAAAGGTGCCATGATTAATAATTAATAAGAACACTAACGTATTAAATTTGTTTTTCCAACACCGTATTCGAAAGTATTCTCTATTAATTTTGCTACGGAAACCAGATTTTTACTTGACTAGTCGAAAAATATAAGTACAAACTTCAAGAAAACATTAATTTATTCTTCTTGTGGAGGTGTACATGGAAACTCTTCACTATCACTTTTACTTATTTTTAAAAAATACAAAACCAAAATTGCGAATAATTACATAATTACCTACGCAACACCAACGCCAACAGGTCAGAGCGTGTTTTTTTTATATTTACAATTTTGTTTTCGTCACCTTCACAGACAACATGATTTTTACAAAAAAATTCAAACGGTTTTTAATTTATTTGTGATTTCTGCGTTTATATCACTTCAAATATGTAAATGCAAAAAAATGTTTACAAATAAATACTGTTAAACTTTATTTACACATTATTTATGAAATGCATTTTATTATTAATATTTAATACAAATTTAAAGTGCTGCCATGCAAATACTGAAATTTGTCAGTTTCAACTGAAGAATTTGGTTGTTTGGTTATAGATATTGACTTTTAATCAGGAGATCCGGGTTCGACTCCTGCTGTTGACTAGTAATTTCTTTCTATTTTTTTAAATTTTTATTTGACATCTCCTTTTTGTAATAATTAACTAGAATAATTCTACTTATAAAAAAACCTAATAATATAAAAATTAAAAAAAAAACTAAAAACGGAGGATCGAACGCAGGACCTCTAGATTAGAAGTCAGACGCTGTATCCAAATGACCACATTCTTCCATTCTTAAGATTTGTCAATTATAGTAATATTTAAACAAGACCTTACATTTAAAAATTAATTCATTAAGAATATACAGTATAAATAAACCAACTATTAGAAAATCTCAATTAAAAATACATTAGTTCCATCCTGGACATTTTTACATATTTGCCGTAAAATCAACTGGGAAGATAATAAAAGCATAATTTGGTATACCTATATGTACCAGACACCACCTTAATGCGATTACGGCATTAAAAAAAACCGGTGTTAGAAAAAGCATTGTACGTAACATGTCAGTAAAGCGTCTTTACTGGACTTGCAGACTGCCTGCTCGTCCAGTAAAGTATCGCTTTCCTGACTAGTTACGTAAACTACTATTTTGATTACTTCTTTGGTATTGAAAATAAATTGATCCGATTCGCTACGGTATATATCCTAATATCTAAGTATTTCTTATTAAAATAAGTTATCGTAGATGCATAACTCTTCAAATGTAGTTTCACGATAGTACAAATCATACATGAAATCTCCCTTCAATAACACATATCGTCTTCGAAATATTAGCAAAACAAGGAATTTTTGGTAAAACCTTGCCGTCTTGTATATTGAAAAGAAGCATTATCCACTCTTGCTTTATTCGACAAAGTACGTACTCTTATTTTTCAATGGTTCATCATCCTCTAACATGTGTACTAAAAACACGTTTAATTAGAATCACCTTGTTTATTAGAGGAAATTGAAATATTACTAAAACCATATGCTTATTTCCCTTCAAATGACATTACTGTTTAATTTGAGCAGGTTTTGTATTCTTGCACCAAAATAGTCGAACTGTTGATGTTCATAAAAGTAGATGGATAAAAGGAAGAAGAGTTTTGTGTTAAGATCATGCATTCTTTCCCAGTAATAAAAAAATCTTTTTAGCGATTTATATTACTAAAACACACTCTTCCATGATTCACCGTTTCTAATATCGATCAACATTATAAAAATAAAAGTGACACTTAGAAAATTAACTTACCTTAGTTAAGTGAGCCATTGGTGTTTTTCAAAATTTTAAACTTTTTCTTGCATTTGCATCAAACTTTCCAAAATATTATTCTTCACTTTATAATATACATCCTAACCTTCTCCACTGATATCTTAATCTGGTTGGAAACAATTAAATGGTATTGGACACCATGAAGATGTGGACTGTGAAGCAAAATAGCAAGGCATTCTTCTAACGGAGAGAACAACCAATCTGGATCATGTTACTCAAGTTTGGTTAAGTTGTTAAGGTTAACAACAAATTAAAAAGGGTAATTAAGTAGGCTACGTCAATCTTTTTTTTAAATTGTACTTTTAATGTAACTGTGTAACAGACTGAAATTAGACCATGTGCTACAGACTCCAGTGATTTAAAATGAGCCAGCAGAATTACTTCATTTATTTATTTTAAATTTCCTTGGATGTATTTATTTTTATATGTTAGTATATTGGGCGTTGGAGATAAATAAGATTCCCAAACTTAATTTTAGAGTTGAAGTTGAATTTTATTTATTCAAGTTATTGCTCTGCACGGACCTTTGAAAATAAGTTTCGTTTGAGAATTTTTAGAAATTTTATTTTCACAATTTCTTGCGATCCAGTACCATTGCAATATACTATAAATCAACACTATCTAGAATATTTAAGCATTATTCCGAGAATTCATTGTATTGTCTTTCATAATCTTTATAATTCAAAAGTCTAGTGCACGTTAGAAGTAAGCAGTGTTACTTAATTATCTATATCATTTCGAGAAATCCTAAAGAAACTCATTGTATTTTGATGTGTAAACTGTAGTTGTTAGCAGTACATAAGAAAATTATTTTTTATACTAAAATGTAATAAACTTTTATCTTTATATAAGCTTTTTCATTTTACCTTTGACTGGATTTTCTATAAATGGATACACCATATTGAAGCTATTATGTAATACTAAATAATTGTGAAGCATCTATGACAAAATATCTGAAAATAAAAATAGTTTTCCTATAATTAAATAAAATGTTTCGGAATTGTATCCAGTAGTACGGAGTTAGCATTATGCAATTTGTTGATATTTAAAAGTGCTAAATATTGATAAATAAAAACCGTCAAAATATTTAAAATTAAAAATTGCATGCCATATCATCTCTGAAAACGACTAAAATTAAAAATTTGAAAATGTAGACCGAATTTCTAACACAGAAGGTGACTAATAACGAAATAATTTTATGCAGAAATACAGAATCTGCAACTACACGTGCGCCTGATAATGCAGGCATTTCCAGCTTTTTCCGTAAAATTTGACACGACAGGCGTGTTGTAGTTTCTTACCACAAAATGAAGAAACCTCTTTTTTATATTATCTAAAGGAGTTGTGTAAGCTTGATAATAAGAATTTCAAGCTGGGTTAGCCCGTGATGATACACTGTGAACAAAATACAAAGTATAGGGCTTTGATGCAGTTGATATTTGAAAAGAATTTGGAAGTTGGAATAATAAAACCGAGATTTTTAGATGCTTTCTTCGCTATGTGTTTTGAAAAGATTAATTTATTGCCAAGAATTACTTCAAGGTCTTTCATATTATTTACCCATGAGAAAACATTATAGTCAAAGCAATAAACAAAGTCGAGTTGAGCTAAATTTATACTGTAAGATATTATATGACGGCTGTTAAGGCGAAGTGAAGTTTATTATGCAAACCATAGGTATATAATCTATTCAAGTCATCTTGTAACAAATAACAATTGTTAAGGTTTTCTGCTTTGGGAAACTTTTTATATCATCCGCATACATTAACATATTTCAATTTTGAATGAAATCAACAATGTCATTAACATAGATGATGTGAAGAATTAGATCAAGATCAGAATCCTGAGGGTCATTAAAGGTGACAGACGCAGCTGTACGGAAGACCATTAAATTTTATGGACATTAGCTAGTTGGAAACATAAGATTTAATCCATCTTAATATACCTAAGGGAATCTTGATTGTTTCAAGTTTGCGTACCAAGATATTATGAATACTTTTGTCGAAGGTCTTTTTAAAATCTGTGTGTATGGTATCAGCATTAGTTATGTAAGCAATATCAGGAAAGCCTTTACTGTTTTAAGAAACGTATTATTATTTTCAATCAATTTGAATAATAATAATTATGTAGATTGTAGGTAAATATGATGCGGCTTAGGAAAATCCATCATACCATTGATTTCAGAAATAATTGATCATAACAGTAAACGAAACACTGAACAAAAAATAGCTCCGCATATAAAATAAATTTTTTACGAATCTTGTAACTCATTTTGTAAAAACGATTTACGAAAAAGAGATATTAGAAGTTGGAAAGTTTTTTTATTAATTCAATTGAAAAGGTGAATAAAAGAATATTTCACTGTTTTCATCTAAACTGGGAATTTTTACCTGATGACGTACGGTGGATTTTTCCAAGCCACATCACGCATAGCTATCCACTCATCTGGATAATCTGTTTGTTAAATTAATGTTTGTGTTCGTATTTTTAACGTTTTGCTTTGAATGCTGTCATATATTTAAATATTTTCTGGTATAATGAATGAGTTATTATCTTACATAAAACGACTTATTCATTTTGCTATATAATTAGACGTTATTTGGAACTAATTTACTGTATTTCGAGAGTAGGCGAAATCTTGATGGACAGTTTGTAATTTATTTATTTCTAGAAATACAGCAAGAATGCAATTAAAAATCGTTTGAGGTAACAAGACTAAAGCCATCTATCTAATGATAATAAAAAATGATCTCCTTATTTATAACGAAATTATCCCAATCAAGTAAGATTTAGGAATTTTTATTTATAACTGTTTTTGCCCTAAATTACTTTAAATTCGGTACTATTTTCATATTCGTTCATTTCTAAGACCTTGCCCTAAATATAAAAAGCAAACGCCAATCTGTATGTCATTTTTCACTGGCTCTGAGTCATGAATAGAGATCGGGTTTTATGCAAAATGCGTATTTATCAGTAGCGGCTCGTGACATACACAGGCGGGAGGGCGCACCCATTTATAAATAATGTACCCTTTTTTTTTATTGATTTGTACTAGTCATAAACCTACAATTATGTTAAACTAGACCCATCAGCAAATTTATACAAAATAGTTATATTACAAAAATGAGTGCACTCACCTACTTGAAGTGGAATTCCATTCTTCTATTTTTGTTTGCACAAAAACGCTCAATCACTTTTTCGCTAAAGTCTGGAATATCTTTCACTAATTGTTTTTCTATAGACAGCATTGCTAAAGCTGTTTCTTAAAAATGTTTTAATTAATTTTAATGTGGTAAAACATCTCTCGGTTTCAGATGTTGTCATCGGCATAGTAATTAAAATCTTAAGAACTTTTGCTACTTCTTTAAAAGCTGTTGAGTCCAATCCAAAGGAAACAAGAAATTTTAAAATGTTCAAACATTCCGATAAGTTATTGTTTCCTATAATTTCGGGTCTCGAATAAAAAATGCCAAGTTCGGTTTTTAAATTATGTTGATCGACCATTGGGAATGCTTTGCAGAATTCCTCAATTCTTGCAAAGGTAGTAGCTTTTTGTATTCAGCAAATTTGTTTAGCTGAAAAAATTTTGCTCCGCATAAATGACTACTAAAACTAAATCTGTCTGTTATTTGAAAAATGATACGGTCACACATTTCTCTGACTGACACATTCAGTTTTTCTTGTATTGTCACACGTCGCCTTTTAGAAGATGTTGCGGTCAAGTCCATTTTTAGACTTTCTGTTTCTACAACAGGTAAATTATTTTTAATTTCTGTTACTACTTTTTCAAAATTATGCAAAGCTTCCTTAATTCGCACAATGTCTGTTTCAATTTTTTGTAGCTGATTGTATAAAATTTCCACATGAGGTATTATTTTACTAAAGAAATCTAACCAGAAATTAAACGAGTCGTCATTTAACCATTTAACAAAACCAGCCTCTTGACGGGTAATATCTGTTAAATATAATAGATATTGTTAGGTATATGAGTAGTATAACTATACCGGTTCTAGCTCAACTCATTAAGGCGATGACATCACGATTTCTAATT
>VTPC01004719.1:0-14248 GCA_011009095.1 Ignelater luminosus
CACAAATATGCCCTCCTTTATCTTAACTTCACTGAATTTTGAAAATGTTGCATTCCTAATAACAAAGCTATAACTTTCAAATCTCCACAGATTTTTCATTCGTATCGTTTATAGTCTACAATCGTTAAAAGGCATCTCATAGTTTCATAAGATTCCTTTAGGTAAACTGAATATGCAATGGGAACTGAAGGCAATGCATTGCCATTGTACAATAGAACTGCTTTCAAACTAAATGTAAGTGCATCAATGAACAGCCACCATTGTTCTGGTTTATGTTTACATGCAAGGGTTTCCATCAAACCGTCAACATCACTGCAGTAGGTAAGATTGTCGTTCATAGAATAAAACTCAGAAAACTTCTATTTGCGGTTACGGGAATGACTAATCTTGGTACTGTGTTCCAATAAATTCCAACTTTTCAATCGGGAGTCAAGCAACTCGTCTTTGCTTTTGCTTAAGTTCAAATCACGAACTAAATCGTGGGATCAAATGTGGCTCAGTGGGATCTGGAGGAATAAACTCTGGATCATTGCTAGTAACAATGTCGACATTTTCTTCATATGACCCTTTAAATGTTTCTGTTGGCACAGGAACTAGAAGATCAGTACAATGACCAACGGGTCTTATCGCGGATGTTAAATTAGGATGCACAACAGATTTTTTATTTTTTGCAGAGAAGCCTGCTATCTTTGTTATTCAGAAGTAACAATCGGTTAGATGATCTTTTTGTTTCCTCCATATCATAGGTACTGCGAAGGGCATATATACACGGGAACCTTTTATCCACTGTCGAAGGCGATTTGCACACGAACCACAACAAATATGTGGTGCCCTTGATCTCCAACTTGAGATCCACAGTACAGACGATAAGCTCTCCTTGTTAGCCCTGTAAAACATCGTTTTTGGTGTTTAGCAGTAAACTCCACAAACGTAATAAAAACTGTCCGGATCGTTCGTACATTCACGGGACATGATTAATGTTGCTATAGTTATCACTCAAAACACAAGAAATTTTCTTTGTTGAGTAGTGATAATGCACCTTTATAAAACTTCATTCGCTCCACAAAACAGTATTAACACTGAACGTGTTCATACATAAGTGATCTCACTTATGGGAAGTTGAAATAATATTTACTAATATTCATCAGAGTGGCATACCTGTTGATGACATGTTAATAGCCTTCTAACATATGCGGAATGCAATTACCTCATTTCCAAAACTTCTTATCGCTAATAGGTAATTACCTAATATAATTATAATTACACTGTCCACTGGAACTTCAAATTCATATATTTCAGAAACTACACGTGATAAAAAATCTGAAAGCAGATTTGAATTCAGAATGAAAAGTTACATAAGGATTACCTAGTTTTGTTTAAGAATCAAAAACTCTGTTAATTAGTGAATTAATTAAAACTCAAGGAATTGAGCGGAAGATCCCGTAACAAAGCAGCGCCGTAGCTAACATGACAGCGCTCTCACAAATGTGAGCTCATTCTAAGCAACAATAGGTCTTTTGAAAGGCAAGTCATTGTGATTAATGATTTGAAAAATCCAGAACTCCCAAATGGAAATAGCCCAGCAGAATTTTAACCAAGCAAAGATTCATCAAAAAGCTGACTGCACCTCACGTCACGCCCTATTCGTACTTTACATAGCACTACAATAAGTATTTTAATTTTCTTTCTTTGAGCAGGTTAGCACACCATTCAATTAGCTATAAAATAAAAAATCGGCACTGTAACTGTAATCTGACTTTTCGGACTGTTAAGCTTCCCACAGTACTTGAAAAACTATAAAAATGGAATATCTCAAAACAATTTAAAGCATTTATGTCCTTACCAAGTGCGAATGTGCCACAGTTTAGCTTTCAATAAAACGTTTAGCTTGTCTAGGTTGCGGACTTGTTCCTCTTTGAGTGGTGGTTGTGAAAATGGTTTCTCTCGTTTCAGGTACCAAAAATAAAATTTGTGTTTTCCTATGATCAACGTAATTTGAAATCCAGCCAGTATTGTCGTGTACTAGTTATTGGAGTTTGAACGGGTAATCCCAGATCAACCCCGGAGTAACTTTGAAACCATTTGTAAACCAAACAAAGTTGTTCTGGTCGGAGCTTTTTTCCATTTCTTAATTGAAGGAATTGGGTAAGGTCATAAATGTATTTTTCAAGACACGACGTCCCTATTTTTCATTTGACACAAAACTGGAAAGAGAAAGTTATCTACAGTGATGCACACACCATGTAGTCTTCCATTGTCTCAGTTTTTCTATGCTAAGACCAACCTTACCACCGAGGCGAAGATACCCTCACTACTTTCAGAGCAAGAAACAATAGTTTTCATTGCTGCAGTCTAGACGTAAGTTCCTAAATTGCCCCAAGACGTTTCTTTTAGTATCTGAAACTTACCTGATAAATAGGAGTAATTTATCTGTAAAGGTATGCCACCAAATGTTTTTTAATGATTTTTTTATTTAAAAAGTTTTATGACATCTATCCGAACGGTAAGTGTAAAACTGCTATTAACACTATATTTAGTAGTAGAAGTTGCTGGAGACTCCGTTTATCAAGAATATGTCAAAGCTATGTATTTCATTAATAAAGGAATTTAGTATAAACTTTTTGATTGTTCAGATAGATTTGTACTATGTTTAGAAGATTTATTTGGGTTATCTATTGGAGCTTCTCAATACCCTAGACATATAGATATTGATTGGTGGGCTGCATTACAGATATGCTGATATGGAATCAGCATCAGTGTCGCGTGTAGCCCGGTTGGGCGAGGAAGCAGATCGTTGTTTTTCGTTAACGCTTTTTCTCCAGACCATTTGGTCTGCCACTCTACCAACGTTTGCCGCCCTCGATCTGCATACTGCCTACTGATCTACATACAGTCCAGTCGGCTTCCTCTGTTCAAGATCGCGCAAGTCTCTGTCGTACCATCTCCACTTCGAATCAATGCGTTACCATTCTGAGATTTGAAATCCTTAAGCTACAAGCCCCACACTGCTTTACTCCCAGTAGACTGTCTATGTTTTAGGTTCTATTGTAGATTCACCTATGACCACATATTCCATCTCACATCGCTACGTGGAGGATTGAGGATTCAGCTGTTCAACCAGTACCATCTTCAATTTCATAACTTCAATCAACTAGTCACTCGAATTCAATCCCCTTCAACTTTTATCCACAACATATCTTCGGCCGTCTACATCGGCAGCATCATAGTCTCCAAAAAAGAAATGCATATTTAACTCTACAACAACCACCACTTTCAGTACCGCCAAGCATCAACAGCGCCGTTCTTAGGGTATAAATCGCCTGTGTGAAAGATTATACTTGCCATCTCTTCAATTTTTTAAAAATCAGTTATTAACATTATGTTCCGAAAGTTTTGGCACAAATTTTGAAATTAATATTTATGTACTGCGTTAGGCTAGTTTGACTCATCAGTATAATACAAAGTTTAATTAACATTTATTGAACTTGGATGGTGACAAAATGTATTTCTGCAAATTTTTAAGAACTTCTATCCTTCAATTCTTTTCATTCTGAGCTTCCCATTTGTGATCATAAACTTTCCTCAACGGAATTGCCCAAGAGTCTTTGGAGTTTGGCTAAGTCATCTTAAGGATGTAACGGTTAACTGCACTTTTACTGGCCCTACATACAGACGAGAAATCCCAACTGTTAAAACTGCACATCAACTAATACCTTATTTGAATATTTTGCTTTTCTTTAAACTTTCAAATTTTTGTATTATTTAGACAATCTTTAATACTGTTAAAGTAATAACTGCAATTTCCGTTAATTTTTGAATTTTCTAATGTTTTCATAAATGTCTGCACAACATCACGTACAAGCATTTGTCCAACCAGATTACAGAATCTTTTAAATGATGCAACTGATCTCAAAGTTTTGTTTCCAATATTAACTTCGGATTTTGCTATCTATGACTAATAATATCACAGCCGTGGAATTGTTCCATAACTTCTAGGGCATGCGTTATTGATCACCTTGCATTCTTTTGTTCAGCGTATACTTTGAAGAATATTTATCGAAAGTTACCGCCCTCTTAAGACCGCCAGCCGCTTATTGCGCGCACCTTGCACACGCGCTTGTAACGGCCCTGGGCATCAATATCACCATTAATCAACTACCCCGTCCGCTCAAACTCTGAACCATACAGTTATTTCCACTGTCGCAGCATAATTCCATCCAACGCAGCGACGTTTTTCCACCATAGTCGAAGAAAATCAAAGAGCTTTGAAGCAAAAATCAGTTATGAAAGACAAATCAGCAAAATATTGGTAGATGGACAGTACTTTTTGACAAGTTATTCTAGATTCTTCAATAGGAACGATGCGAGACATTTGTGGACCGTTGAGACATCTGCAAAGCGGTTTGACAAGAAGATTATTACACTTTTACAAAATAACAGGAATTATTCTATGTATAATCTGTAGCTCTGAAGAAGATAAAATTGCGGTTTTGATCTGTTGTCATAACTAGCCAGCGATAATTGAGATCGCCTCCCTAGACTTTTCAGATATTTTTCATTACTGGCTGCAAAAGCCCAAGCTTCCTTTCAAGATTCGTTCAAGATTTTTCCCCTAAATTAGGGTTTACCTTATAAATTTAATTTGTCTCTCCTATTCCTTAGAGATAGAGGCCCGGTTTCCTCTCTCTTTTCAATGAAGCTTCTTTTAAAATCTAAACAATGATAACTCTTTATCTCATTTTAACAAGAAGCAAAAGAATAAAATTGGTTGCCATGGTAGTTAGAGAACATTTAGATTTAATCAAGAAGTAGAAACTGGTCCAGAATCAATATAGTTTGATAATCTTTTCCCTACGATTTTTTTGTCTGTATCCAGACTTCAATTTAAAGATATCTCACCAAAATAAGAAATCTAAAAAAGGTTGCTGGTTTCGCAACCAGTTTCGCATTTTAGGGAACTTCCTAAAATACTACGTTCAACCCCTTTGGAAATGACTTTGATTGCTTTGAAGTCGAGCTTACTTGGTACTTTTGAGATCAAGTTAATACAAGTATACAGTTTATCTGAACTATACCGAACCAAGCACTTTGGGAATTCGTTGATAAAAGCAGAGCTTAGTAAAGTGCTTAGCAAGGCAGTTGCACGATGTAACTTTGTTTTCCTATAAGCAAAATTGGTGTTTAGAAGGTTCTACATATGATCAGGATTCAATTAAATAACTTAAGCAGTGCTAAGGCTTTGTCTTCAAATCTTTTATTTCTAAGGCATGAATATTCGGAAGCTCTATCGTTTTGGAAATTCAAATTGAGAATAATTATTTTATGTATTCCTGCAAAACACTCACAAGCAATTCTCTAATTATCACAAAGCATTGATTTGTGACTGTTTACGTCTATCCCAGTCATTGCGTGTTCTCCTCACTTGATTGAAGAATCATTGAGTCTTTTCCTGCTCAGGTCATTTTAAATAGGAAATTGTCTATGTGCTACTGAAACCTTACCCAGTCGCATTTCATTTCATTTTAAGCAAAATTAATACATATGTGAGGGCCGAAAATCAGGTCGTCATGACGTCAATTCAGGTTTGGATTTACGGGTTGGGTGACGCTGCTGTACAAATTTTTACGCTTCATCTTATTGTATTTTACTTTGTAGGTTTAATTAGTCAATTTCTAAAATATGCCAGCCCTGTTATAGTAACATTCAGTCTTAAAATAATTTATTTTGAAACTTTATTGTAAAGAAAGTTGTTGTTCCCAAAGGCCATCTCTCAAATGACGACCTGTACTCCGGTCCCTATTAATAAGTCTATTTTAAGTCTCTACCTTGTATGAACATTGGAAATTAGAATTTGACTTGACTTGACTTTTTATTTTTTTCCCGCATTCGAAGCAGCTTCGTCAACAAAACAGATATCTATGAGCTTTCTGTCTTTTTGCTCTAATACATTCACTTGTAACCATCCAGTGCAGCTTTCAGGAGCCTTTTTTGAGTCGTTTAGCAGGATTGAAAGCTAATTAATTCTGTTAGTTTCTAATTTATGTACATTTCCTTCTAAATATAAATGCAAAGTCTTGCTTTTTTCGAGCTTCTTCTTCTTTTTCTTTGTCTCATCCTTATCCTACGGACGTGGAGTCGGCGATGCTTTCTTTGATCCTGCTTCTCTGCAGCCGCCTGTCCATTGCCTCTTCCATCCTCCAACTCTTCTCCCTGAAGTCTTCCGTCAATCTGTCGTTCCATCTCGTTCTCGGCTTTTCAACCTTCTCTTTTCTCGGCCCTTTTACCTCTTCTGCACATGTCTCTACCATCTTAGCCTGCTTTCTTCTTGTACCTTCTTGCCGATAGAACCTACTTTGACCGTTTCTCTAATGAAATTGTTTCTTATCCTGTCTTTCCTTGTTATCCCGCACTTCAACATGACGTAACGTAACATCCTCATTTGAGTCACTTGCAGCTTCTTTTCCTGGGCCTTTGCAATTGGTCACGTTTCCGCCCCGTTTAACATAGCACGTCTCACCACAGTCTTTATTCCCCTTCCTTCTACCGCTCATCTTATCACACAACACTTCATTCATCTTCCTCCAGTTCAGTCATCCGCAATTCACCCTGTACTCCAATCCTACATCGCTCTCCATGGTTGATCCGAAATACATGAACATCTTAGACGATGGTAACTGTTCTTCCTGAAGCTTTACACACAGACCTTCTTCCTCCTTTGTTGTCATGTATTCCACCTTTGACATGCTAATCCGCATCCCCCTCTCTTTCAGAGCTTTCCTTCATTTCTCAAGCTTCTCTTCCACTTTCTCACTGGACGATTCACACAGTACGACATCGTCGGCGAACAACATGCTCCAGGGTGCTGAGTTCTTCACGTCCTTTACAAGCCCGTCCATAATCAGATCAAAGAGGTATGGGCTGAGAGCCGATCCCTGGTGTAGCCCAACTTTTACCGGAAATCCCTCTGTCTTGCCTACATTGCTTCTAACCTGCGTCGCCGCTCCTTTATACATCTCCTTTACCAACCTCGCATACCTTTCGAGTACTCCTTTCTATCTCATACTTCGCCATACCTCCTGCTTGGAGATCCTGTCATATGCTTTTTCAGGTCTATGAAGACCATTTGCAGCTCCGGCTGAAATGTCCTGTGCTTTTCCATCAATTATCTGAGAGCCAATATCGAGTAGGTCCCCCTCTTTCTGACACAAAATCAAACTGTCCTCAGTCTCAATGACTAGCATTCCATTAATGACCCTCTCTCAAATCTTCATTGTGTACAACATCAGTTTGATCCCCTTTTGTTCGTTTTTTCAACGCTGTTTTTTTAAAGGCAAGGGATCTTCATAATATATTAAGATAAAGTTGTAAACAGAGTTTTTATATCAATACAGTGTTCAGTTTTTTAGAAATCCATCCTGAAGGTTAATTATACGTTATATTCTGAGACAATACTATTCTGGTAAAGAAAAACTAGTCTATTAATAAATTAACGAGATTTAATGGAGTTTAGTTCCTTAAACGTAGACGATCAATGACGCTTCAACAGAAAACTGACCACCTGTTAGACTTTTGTCGCCGCTTTGCGATGTAATCTCAGCCTAACACCTCTAGCTCTCATTAATTTATAAATAGATAGAGCTTTTACTTTATTATTTGTTCACTTATTCACTGTAATCAGTGTCTAAATTTATTTGCTTTTGATATGTACAGAATATTTATTTATATTACTTTCCAACACAGAAATGTGAACTATACATATAACAAATGAATTGCGTAATATCTTGATAGCTTCAATTACGATATTATTGATGAAAGCGTGGGAATTTCTATTTGTTTATTCCGTCTACTTTCATGTCTTATCTTAAATGTCGTGTATTACTTATGCATAAAAATATTTCTACGTCATTGCTCTGTCATTTATTTTTGTCTTGTTACTAACTGCTAAAATGGTCAAAGCTCTTATATGAATTTAGATTTTGGCTTCTAAACACTTTGCTTTTTACAAAAAGTAAGTTATATTACTGTCATACATTAAATGTTTATTTTATCTTTTGCAGTTCTAAACGAAATTATATCCGTTTTAATCTCACCACCATTAATCACCGAAATGGTAAAACCTCAACCACCATTCACACACAGTGCAGTTCGTGCAATAATCGAAGACATAACACAATCTTCAGTAATGCGTCTAGATCCAGTAAGCATGGATCGATTATGGGATTTAATAACGATGGTCTTTAAATGGCAAGTTACTCTTTCACCAGATCTTCTTGCAATAACACTTCGACATCTTTACGAGATTGAAACTTACGTAATCAATCCCGACACACATTTGCAATTACACAGAGTACAAACCGTAGTTGAGAATTTTAATAAAATTTTCGATCAAAATGAAAAACACCAAATTCGCCATGATGTACTCGGCTGGCTTCAAAATTATAATATTCGAGTTTCATTATTGATTCGAATGGGTTTACAAGGTGCAGATGGAAGTTTTATAGCGAATAATACAAATTTGGTTGCTCAAGATATGCTCAAAAATTTGGGTGAGAATATATACGCAGTAACACAAAATGGAAAAGTTGCAGACCAAAATAATCAACTAGAAAATAAGATGGAAGAAAAAGAAGGAAAAGAAAGTCACGAACTTCAAGCATTTGTTGACCAAATGCTTGGTGACAGAAAGTTAAGTACAGGAAGCACTGAAAATGCTCCAGCACTAAAATTATTAATTGACGATCAAAATGAAAAGAAAGACGAAATAAGATTGGAGATTTTTGATAATATTGATGCTTCAGCTCGTGATAATAAACTTCAAAAAATCTTTAATGATTTAAATCTGGATGATGTTGAATCAGGATCGTCCATTAATGATGACTTATTGGAAATAATTGGAAGTGAGACTGTATGATAGAATAAGTACTTAATTATAATTTAACATTTTCAATTAGTTTGTTTTTTCTTGTTTTATTGTTAGTATCACAATAAATAAATGCAATTTCTTTGTTGATTATTATAGTTCGTTAGTAAAAAGAAAATTAATTATTTTAATAAGTCATTTATGATGATAGTTATACCCATTATAGAGCTTTTTTGTGAGTTCCTATAATGTAAAATTGCTTTTATTGAATTTCTATTAAGAATTTAATTATTTCCAACAATCCAAGAATGATAATGGGCTTTTTCATTAGAAATATTAATTTTTTCGTGTCAAAAGTATAATGCTGCTATAAATACTTAACTAAACATAGCTGGAAATCTTTGTCTGCTGCTCAGGTGACGTAAGTAATGTGTTCAATAATGAAAATACTATACAAATTTAATTAGCTAGTTATTATTTCTATTTTGAGAATACTCTTTATTACATGTAGTTGTATGGAAATAATATGTTATTATGTAAAACCCTTATCTGGAGAACAAAGCTCATTAAAAATTTAAGTAAAAAAATTCAAAGGAAATGTAATCGATTCCATAATGTCTACATTTTCAAAACAAAAGGAAAATTCTAAAATATTAGAAGGAAATTGGGAAATTGCAAATTAACTTTATTTTCAAATAATTCATTGTAATAAATAAGACTCGAAACAAATTGCTTTCGCTTAGCAAACCCCAGCATCTAACGTTTTCAACAACAAAGATTAGCTTTACAAAACCTTTGCTAGTACAACTCTGATACTGCATACTTCCTTTTTGGTACTGCACAGTTTCGGTATTAATTAAGAAATTTAAAAATAAAAGCTATGTGTATTTATAGTGATAAGATTGCGTTTTCTGGTAAATTTAGTACAACATATTTTACAATTAAACGGTTTCTCTCCAGTGTGAACTACGATATGTGTTTTCTAAATAAGTTTTTCTTATATAATTAGAACTAGATATTTTATACTACGAACAAAATTATATTTCTTTAAAATACTTTTCTTCCTACATTTAAAATTACATAATTTACTCTAAAAAGATTTTTCATCCATATGATACAGCACGTGGGTTTCTTCTTCTTCTTGTACATCTATGCCTACATATTTTACAATTGCAAGAATTCTCCATATTGCGATTTTACTTTTCCCCAGGATGAAAACGCAAAGCTGTTCTTAGAATGCTTTTCTTTGTACTACATTTATAATTACAGATTGCGCATTCTAAAGGCTTTTCACTACTACAAGTTAGCATATTATGCATTTTTAAACTTTCTTCTATTTCACACTTGTAATCACAGATTTTACATATTTGTAACAATTCTCATCAGAGTGAGTTAGCGCGTGTCATTTTAAACTCTTTTTCACTTTGCATTTGTAACTACATAAGTTGGACTTAAAAGGCTTCTCCTTACTGTGAACAATCACATATGTTTTTTTATTGATTTTTGTTGTGCTTTTGTAATTACATATTGTAATTGTACACTCAAAAGGTTGTTCTATGAGTTAGCAAATGAACTTTTAAACTTCTTTTCACTGTGCATTTATAATCACCTACAGTGTGTTCATTGTAAAGCGAACGAGGCTTAATAAGTCCAAAACTACTGGTAATACAAAAAAAAGACACTTTGACTTTTATTTGGAGAGGGACACTTTTTTACAGCTATGGAATATGAGCGTAAGTGTAACTCCGTAACTCCCACCACCTCTCACGGCGATGTATAAAGTTTTGGGAATTAATGCAGTCTTGCATAATTATAAGCACAAAGTCACAAGGAAATGGAAAAATTTGAAAGTTACTTCGTTTTATGGTTTTAATTATTTTTTTTAAGTCAAAATACATTTAATTTCCACAATAATAAAGTGAAGGATTATTGAGACAATTTTTAGTTTTTTTTCAGTGATCCAATTTCTTAGTTCTTGAATAATGCTGCATTTTAAAAACAATTGACTTCAAATAGCCCCATAGAAAGAATTTGAGAAGACTCAGATCCGAAGACTGTGCTGACCACTCTATTGGCCCTCTTCTTATTCCTATCCATTGACCTGGAATTGCCTCGTTTAGCCACTCTCTGACTAATAAAACGTAATGGGGAGAAGCACCAAAAACAAATAATTTTCGTCTATTATAGTTGATTGCCTTATTCATCTTGTTGATTTTCAATACTCTCAGTGTTTAAAAAATTGATATAACTTTGAAGCAGATTTAAGTATAAAGGACCATTTAGATTTTCTTCGACTAGTATAGGGCCTATTACAGAGTCTCCAAGAATACTAGCCCAAACATTGATTTTCTCAAAATATTAAATAAATATGCGCTTTCCTGTATAAATATGAATTATCTGTATCCCAATAATGACAATTCATTTAAGTAAAATGTGCACTTGTCACTGAAGCAAATATTTTTCACAGAAATTTGATTTTGATTAATCCTGTCTGTTATAATTTCGTAGAACTCAATCAGTCTGCCAAAGTTATCTTCAAGTAATTCTTGAAAAGGTTACATATTTTATAGCGATGAAATTTATTTAACTGAAGAACTTTATGTACGAAACCGACTGAAACCACCATCAATTACCTTATGAAGTTCTAGGACCTTTTGAGAGCAAACTTCACTTTTGAATGATTCAATATTAATCGATAACCATCTAGACGCTCATTAGACAGATAATTTAGAGTAAAAAATTATAGTGCACGCATATCCGAGTTTCGAGGATTGCTGAGATAATGAGAAAAAACTATTTATTTAGTATACTAAATCTTGAAGAATAACTAGTTAACAAAAAACAAGAAAAACCAAATTAAATCACATTGATTGTTCAAAGTGGTCGCCGTTATGCTGTTTGTATGTTGACGAATTTCTGCAGCAGCTTGATGAAATCGATTTATTAAATGTTCTTGACTTTTGACTAGAATAAAGTAGACTTCTTCTTTCAAACAACCTCATAGATAAAAGACCAGCAGACTTAAACCCGGTGAACGAGCTGGTCATGGAACTGAGCCCCTGCTTCCAATCCATTGCTGAGGGTATTCGTTATTCAACCAAGCTGCAGTATGAATCTTGCTGAAACCACATGTACCTTCGTAGGGCCACTTCTGTATGAATGGGCAGTTTCTTTGAAAAACTCAAGGTAGTTTTGAGCACTAAAACGATGTTGCATGATATGGGGTCCAATTAATGATCAATGATACCAGCCCATAGATTTATGCTAAATCGAAATCTGGTTTCTCGAACTTCATGTAGATTTTCTAATGTCAATGTATGCAAATTATGATAGTTGTTCACTCCATTTCTAGTGAACTGGGCTTCCACAGTCCGCAAGATGTGCTGTAAAAAATCTGGAATGTCGCCGATGGCATTTAACAACCAACGGCAAAAATTTTGTCGATCGACATTGTCTCCTTCAAGTAGATTTTGCACGTTTTGTAATGGTAAGGATAATACCCTTCGTCATGAATTTTACTCCACACTGAACTTTGAGACAGACCTAGAATGTTAGCGATTCTACGGGTACTAGTAGGCATCTTTGGTATCGCATCTTCCAAATCAATATTTCTGTTTCGACCAACATAATGACAATCGGTAAATTTTCCGAATTCACATAGGTTATTGTGAATTCTTACAAAAATTCAACGATCCGGATGTCTACGATTTGGATACCGCTGACGGTATTCTTCAGCTGCAGTAGCTGCATTTCCATGACACATTCCATAAATAAAATGCATATCAGCATATTCGAGATTAGTATCCGACACAAACCGTGAAGATAACTAAAGCAACTTACTACTCACGAATTGTCTGACGGAATTTGTTATGTTTTTGTTTGTTTGCATGGCAATTAGATGTAACCTGCAGTCAGTTTTTCCTCATTATCTCAGTAACCCTCGAGAATCGGATGTGGGCATATATGTTATGGTTTTTTACTCCAAATTACTTGTCTAGTGAACTCCTAGAATTGTGTCCACATCTTTTGAATCACCCTGAATAAGTAGTTCTGTATAATAAGGGTGAATGGTAGATATGTGATAAATTATATCACCCGATGAAGAATATTCTCGGTAAGCTATGAAATCTTTGTGGTCTTCCATTAGTTCTTATAAGTCAGGACGGACTCATGATGGAGGTAATAGAAGATAGATCGATGTATCAAAAATCAAACTAGAAAACAAACACTTTAAATCAAAAAGAAATAAACATGAACTGGAAATTAAAATGGTTACCACGTGATAATTATTTATTTAAAATAAAAGATAGGTGCCATATTAATTTGTACCTTTTTGTAAATAATAAAATGACTGCAGATTCAAGCGCTTTCTGCATTTCGTTGCAGAAATGTAAATCAGCACAAAAAATTTCGGAGGGTTGCATATATATGCGTTGCAAAGCATTGGAAACGGTGCGACATCTCGTGGATTTCCTTCAAACTACGAACGATGGGGAAAATATACATTGATTTTGTCATGTTCTTGGATTTCATCAGATTTCATTCATCTTGAAAAGATGACTAGGAAGTCCAAATCAAAAGTATACTGTTCAGTGCCACAGTGTCACAATTACATCAGCAAAACTTACAGTATGCATAGGTTTCCAAGAGACAAAGATTTAATGACAAAATGGCAACTAGCCTTGCAAATTGGAAAGCCAATCAGCAAGTACATGTTTGTGTGCAGTGAACATTTTCTACCAACCGATTATATAAAGAGTAGTTAGTATTAAAAATATAGTTTGTCTTTAATTATTTGTACCAGTCAGAATTATTTCTTTTCATTTTACTTTAAGGTGTGCCAAACCCACAAAAGAGACAGCTTAAGAAAGGTGTGATACCTTCACAAAAAATTCCTTGTGTGAGTCATGAAAAAGTCAGTACACTGAGCTCAACCAGAAAAAAGTAATCCATATATTAATTAATTAATTAATTAAAGGATAAGTAATATTTTATTTCCTATAGATTACTTGCGGAGGAAGTGCATGTCGAGCAAATGTACATAGACCAAACACATGTTAAGGAAGAGGCCAATGATGCTGTAGTTCAGATTTCTACTAGTGGAACTGTTTTAAAAGAAAGACCTTAATTAAATTAATTATTTTCTATAACATTTTATCTTTAAGTGTACACACTGTGATGATATACCTTTTTTCATCTTATCTGCAATGCAGCCTGAAAAACTCCAATCTGGTTTCGCATCATGTTTAATTTGTCCAGCACCATCTTAGATAAAAATTAAACATTTTGTGTTAGGTGATTGTTGAGTATTGTAACATTTATTTGTGTTTAATTATTATTAGAATTGTTTACTTACCCATTTGTTTTTGGAAATCGCATAAAATACAT
>VTPC01004720.1:0-22479 GCA_011009095.1 Ignelater luminosus
AAAAAAGGGATTTTTCCATCCCCCCTCTCCTGAAGTGACAGGGCTAGGGGTGGGGACTTTTAGTATGTTTGCCTCCTAACTACCGCCAACATATTCCCTGAGAGAAAAATATCTTTACAGCCCCATTTCGGGCATTCATTGACTTTTTTTGAGAAATCAGGAAATTTATCCGAAAACTTCAAATTGCTGTAACAATGACCTGTCGAAGATAAATTAGTAAACGTTACATATTCTTGAAGAAACTTCAATGCTCCACAACTTCCTGTCTGACAACTTTTCTGTGAAACATAAGGCAGAGGAGTTAGAAGGACAAGTTTGACGAAAAATGTGAGGCAAAAAATGTTTTTCTAAAATTATCGATTTTCGCTGGCGAATATATCGGAAAGTGTAACACATAGGAAGAAAATAAATACAAACAGTCTTGTAGGAAATTTAATTATCTTGCGTTTTGTGAGGCATACTTTTTACCGTACGATGCACCGTTTCCGAGTTATAAGCAAAGAACCGAAAAATGGGACTTTTCCACCCCCCTCCACCCTGAAGCGGCAGGGCTAAGGGCGGGAACTTTAAGTATGTTTGCCTTCTAACTACCTCGAACACATTCCTCAAGAGAAAAATTCTCCCTCCTTCCATGTCGTCTACAACCCCCTTTTAGGTATTCATTGACTGGACTATATATAGGTATTTGAAATTGCTGATTTCGAATTTAATGTTCTTTTTTGAAAAAAAAAACATGATGGCGGATCAAATATGGCGGATATGAAATGAAAAAATCAGTATAAAAACGCGTTTCGAAAGTGTTTATTCAATTAAAAAACGAAGGAATCTAATTTTTTTATTTTTCTCTTCGGAGGAATCTTCAGAGCTTTCTGATTCATCAGTTTTTGGCACATATGTTAGTTTTTATTATCACTATGGGTTGGTGGCAGTAAAAGTTTTATTGCTTCCGAAAATAAAATATTACTTGCTTTTGGCGGAGTTTCTCTTGCACTTGTAATTAATGGACCTGAAGATATCAGGAGTCGCCGAAAAACATGTTTTCTAACGTGAACAGTTTTGCGAAAAGCCTTTTAGATACTTTTTTATGTCTTTATTTCGTGACTCCTGAGCATCTTCAGATAATTGTCCGATCGGTAATATGCAAGATTTTACAATTGCAGCTCTACGGATTAACACTTTGTGTATCGTAATCGACATATTCGCAATAACCAAACAATATTCTTCGAATAATTCTACATTTACAGCAAAGCCGCTTGACAATACTTGCAAAATAATGTGGAAACGATTTGTCAAACGCCTAAAATGTTTGCCGACACAGAAGAATGCTCAAAGAAGCGACGAGCAGTATTGCCATCGTGTGTGTTACCATATCCTGATTTCGGACGATTAAAAATTAAACCTAACGGCTTCTTAAATCTTTTCTGGATCGCAGTTTCTCGACCAGCTGTAATTTTCTTGTCTTCCTCAGTTCCTCAATTTTAAGTTTGTACCCTAAACGTAATAAGCATTCAAAAAACGAATCCACGCATGCAATGCTAAGAGCTTCAGGTTCAATGCTGAAATGTCCACTGCTTCGTCCTTAATTAAGTCAATTTTGTTGAAATCTTTTGAAGTCGCTTTGCGCAAATAGGATCGCATGGATGACTTTGTCAACTTTCCCATCTATCATTGTAAATACAATATCATAATATATTCCTATGTCTTTGCCATCCATGAAGATGTTATTGGTCTGCAATATCTCGGAGAAGAAGGTCTAGGATTTTCCCAAACTATTATTTTCGTGTTCGATCCAAGATCCTTGACTGAAAGTATCAATGGTACTAACGAAATCGCTGAAAAACTGTTTATATTCACTTTGCTTAGAATTACCGTCCCAACCCCAATTTACAAATTGAGTAATTTTTTGAACTATTTTTGGATCTAACATTTGAACAATGTCTTGCTGTAGTTGCAAATTTCTTTCAGCAGTATGGTCCAGTAGAGATTCTAATTTAATTTCTGCACTTGTCTCTGTTACTGTTACATTTGATGGATGACATCGCTGTTTAGCTTCTAAAATTTTGCGGTAAGATGCTAAAAAAAGGGGAATTATGTCCCTTGGTTGATAAAGTTTTAAAATTTATTGAGGAGAGAGCAATAGCCTTTGAGGCATCAAATTTATCGAAATTTGAATCAACAAATAGTTCAAAACAAACAAATAAAAAAGTATCCAATGTTACAACGTCATCGAATAGTAAACCTAAAAATAGTTTTAATTGCAAATTTTGTGATGCTAGAAACCATAAAATATTTAAATGCAATAAATTTAAAAATTTAAAGGCGCCTGAAAGAATTACTTTCATAAATAGCAAGTCACTTTGTAAATTATGTTTAGATGAACATGATATTAAAAATTGTGGCTTCTTAAATAAATATAAATGTAAGCATTGTGCTAAGTTGCATAATAATTTATTGCACATTTCAGAAGCTATGGAAAGTAATCCTGCAATAAAATCTCAGGGGGTGTTTCAAGATAAAAATGACAACGAGTCACAAGTTCAATTAACGCTTTGCAACAATAATAAAGGTAATACTAATGTAATATTGCCGGTTGTGAAAATTGAACTTTATAGTTCCGATGGGCAACTATTTGTTGTAAAGGGATTGTTAGAGTCTGGAAGTCAGTTATCGTTTATAACTGATGAGCTTTATAAAAAATTAAAAATCTCATCCTTTCCGAAATCACTAAGTATATTCGGAATTACTAAACAGGAAAGTAAAACTCAAATGGCAGTGCATGTTAAAATATATTCTTGTACTTCGAGTTATAATACTGAACTTCTGTGCTCGATAATGCCAGAAATAACTAATAATTTACCAACATCTTATTTCGATAAAAACGAAATTAGTTTACCTAAGAATGTTAATTTAAGTAATCCCGAATTTAATATTCCTGATAAGATTTCGATACTTCTGGGAGCTGATGTTTTAGGTGAAATTCTAGAACCCGGTTCTTTAATTATTCCAAATGGCAGGGCCAAATTGTTAAATACAAAATTTGGTTATGTTGTTATAGGGAATGTAAATCAGGATTTACACAAAACTTCTAATTTAGCTACAGCATTAATCGTTACTTCAAATGAAGTTAAATTAACAAAATTAATTAACAAATTTTGGGAAGTTGAGAGGGTGCCAGAAATATTTTCCGAAAGATCCTCTGAACAACAATTGTGTGAAGAAACATTTAGAAATTCTGTAAAAAATATTGACAACAGGTTTCAAGTTGATCTTCCACTGAAACAAAATTTGTCTGATGTTTGCCTTGGTAATTCTTCCAAGGCAGCATCCATTAGATTTTTTAATTTAGAAAAAAGGTTTAAAAGGGACCCAAAATTATTTTTACAATATAAGGAGTTCATTGATGAATATGTAACCTCAGGTGATGCAAAAACGATTGACCTTAAAGAATATGAAGGAAAAATGGATACTACTGCTTACTTTCTGGCACACCATCCAATAATACGTAATGACAAAAGAACAACCCAAATTCGAGTAGTCTTTGACGGTGGTTTAAAAACTTCTAAAAACATTTGTCTAAACGATGTTCTTTTAAATGGGCCAGTAGTACAAAACGAACCTTTTGATATTCTTATTTTATTCAGATTCTATAAGTACATTTTAATCACTGATATTCGTCAGATGTATCGTAGTGTTATGGTTCATCATAATTTTAAATCTTTTCAAAATATCTTATGGAGAGATAATCCAGAAGAGGAATTAAAGTGTTTACAGTTGCAAACTGTAACATGGGGTGTAAAGCCTAGCACTTATTTAGCAACTAGATGTTTAATCGAGCTAGCCGATAAGTATAAGGACAAATATCCTTTGGCGGCAGCTGCATTAGAAAATAATACTTACATAGATGATATTCTCTGTGGCGCTAATGACATTGAAGAAACACTGTCTCTTCAAAATGAGCTAATTTCTCTTTTAACGTTAGGCCATTTTCAGTTACCTAAATGGGTTGCTAATTCTAGTGAATTGTTAAGAAACATTCCACCAGAAAAATGTTATTTCGACAATATTAAACTTGATAAGAATAATAATGATTACGTAAAACCTCTAGGTATTCAATATAATGTACAGGGTGATTGTTTTAAAATGTATTGCCCAATTAATAATATTGAAGGAATAACTTTTACAAAACGAAAAGTGCTTAGTTTTATCGCTAAGATTTATGATCCTTTAGGATTTTTGGGACCAATAATAACCAACGCTAAAATAATTATGCAAAGAATCTGTCGTTCCAAAATATCATGGGATGAAACCTTACCTCCAGATTTGTATGATATGTGGAAGACCTTCGCCGAAGGCCTAATTTCCATGCCATCCTTTGAAATCAAACGTGATCTCAATTTTGCAGAAGCCGAAACAACTGATCGTTTGGGTTTTTGTGATGCTAGTAATGTCGCGTGTGGTTGTGCCATCTATTGCAGGGTAATTAAGAAGGATGGATCAATTCTTACAAATCTGGTATGTTCAAAATCAAGAATATCTCCAATCAATGAAAAACTTACAATTCCTAGGGCTGAACTTAATAGCGCTTTGCTAATAGTCAAGGTACATAAGATCTTATCCAGATTCATTAATAACGTTTATATATTTTCAGACTCTCGGGTAGTATTGAGTTGGCTCAAATTGAATCCATACAAATTAAATAATTACGTGGCAAATCGAGTATCAGAAATTAATGAATTGACATAAAATTTTAAATGGAACTACATTGAGTCAAACCAAAATCCTAGCAATTTAATATCTAGAGGCACTACTCCTAAAACATTAGCTAATAGTAGGTTGTGGTGGAAGGGTCCAGAATTTTTGACTCAACCGCACCTAAGCATTTTAATGCAGTCTGAAATTGAGTCACTGGAAAATATACCAGAGGTTAAATCTTATGTTGCTACAACCAAGGCGGAATATCTACCTGTGTTAACTAAATTTTCTAATCTTCAAAAACTACAGAGTGTTATAGCCTATGTTTTAAGATTTATACATAATACTAAAAATAAACGGGAAAAATTATTGAGAAACCTAACCGCTGGTGAACTAGATAATTCTCTAAATATGACAATTAAACTTGAACAACAAAAACATTTTCAAGAAGAAATAAGGGCATTATGCAAAAATGAAGTGATTAAGACAAATTTAAAATATCTACATCCGTTTCTTGACAGAAACAATATCTTAAGGGTCACTGGTAGACTGCAAAATGCTAAAGAAATAAATTATTCCCAAAAACATCCTATTATTCTTCCAAAGAGAAGTCATATAACAAATCTAATAATTCAAAATGAGCACAAAATTTTAATGCATGCTGGTCAAAGGCATGTGTTGGCTAGTCTCAGTCAAAAATTTTGGATTATTAGCGCAATTAGAGAAATTAAGAAAAATATACATAAATGCCTTACATGCTTTAATCTTAAGGCTAAAACAACAGAACAATTAATGGGTTCATTACCTGTTGGTAGAGTTAATCAATTTAGACCATTTCTAAAAACGGGTATGGATTTCTTTGGACCTTTTTCTGTGAGACATTCCGGCTTAAAAAGGGCCATTGTAACAAAGGAATATGTTTGTCTTTTTATATGCTTTAGTACAAAGGCAATTCATTTAGAATTGTGTTCTGACTTGACAACAGACACATTTCTTGCCTGCTTAAAAAGATTTGTGTCCAGAAGAGGTACACCATCTGATATATATTGTGACAATATGTCGACTTATAAAGGCGCTGCAAATGAACTCAAAAAATTATTTGATTTCTGTCATTCAAAAAATAATGTCGACAACATTGAAAATAATCTTTCGGCCCAAAGAATTCAATTTCATTTTATTCCAAGTTATTCCCCGGTATTCGGTGGTCTTTGGGAGGCCGGAGTCGAGAGTTCCAAACACCACCTTAAGGCCACAATTGGCGACACAAGGCTTACGTATGAAGAGTTAAATACTGTTATTATACAAGTTGAGGGTATCCTAAATTCGCGCCCAATAACACCTTTCTTCCTAGACAGTAACGATTTAACTTATTTAACTCCTGGCCATTTCTTGTCCTTAGAGGGTTTCCATAATTGTATTCCCGAAGGAAATATTACAAATATTCCTTGTAACAGATTAAAATCCTGGCGAATCTGTACTCAAATAAAACAGAATTTTTAGAATAAATGGTACAAGGACTACTTAAACCAGTTACAAACAAGATACAAATGGTTTAATAAGGTTTCTAACCTTAAAGAAGGAATGCTAGTTTTAATAAAAAATTTCGGCATATAATCTTCTTCTTGTTTATTCCATATAGTTTGAAAAATAAAATAAACCCATAAAGTATAAATTTTTATTTTTACTCTCCTCCATAAAAACTCTTTTTCAGTTTCTATTCACAACCTTTTCATTTTTCTTCTCGAGCTCACCCTCCTTATTTTCTTTTCTATTAATTTTTTTCTTCTTTAAGTTCGTATTGACAATTGACCACTTCCTAACCTTTCTTTTCCTAACCTCACCTGACTTTGACAGTTAAAATTGACATTGACAGATAATAAATAAAATCAGAAACAAACAAACCTTTCAGGCTCGGTGATTTCTGGGAAGATCGTACGTCATCTAAAAAACAGAAAAACCAATTAGTTTCAACGCATTTACACTTTTTTATTAAAAAAAATTCTATTTGCCCTAAAGTGCACCATTTTTGAGATACAGGGTGTCAAAGTTGAATTTAAGGCAAGAAATCTTGACTCTCTGTATCTCGAAAAGGGTGTTTTTTGGGGAAAAGGGTTATACCACAGAAAAGACTTAATTTTTGTAAAATAATGCAATACAAATAATTATACCTTGTGTTTGAGACGCCGTGTGGCCTTGCCAAAAGCCGTTGAGCTTGAAAGGTTTTGAAAACTTCGAATTTACTAGAAAACGACACATTTTGTGGATGAAACTCGAGGGCAACTTCTATATTCAAGGTATAAAATGTTTTCGAATCTGTAAGAGCGTACATTTTTCTGCCATATATTTACTTGGTTTGTTAGGCATATTGCAAGCACGGAGCGTTGGGACATGCTGTATGTTTGCATAGGCAATTAGCATTTATTATATTCGTATTTGTTGCTGTTATAGTAAAGGGTTTTCCAATAAGAGGTGTTATTTTGAATAGCCCGCTATTTCGGTAGATGTCACTTTTGAAGCTATCATTTTTTGACATTTGACAAGCAGAAACTACGCCATTAATAAATATGGAACGATACACGCTTCAACAACGCATTGAAATTATTAAAATTCACTATAAAAATGGTGAAAATTTGGCAGAGACGGTTCGTAAAACTCGAACATTTTTTGGGTCACCGTGAAGCACCTTGTCGGACCGCAATACAGAAATTGGTGAAAAAATTCGAGCTCTTGGGACAAGTTAGTGATGTGAAGAATAAAACCCGTGCACGTCGCTCAAGAACAGCCGAGAATATTGCTGTTGTAGCCGAAAGTGTTAAAGAAAACCCAGGTTTGTCCATTCCTCGTCGTTCTTTGGAATTAGCCATTCCACAAACGTCATTACACCGTATTTTGCATAAAGATTTGGGTCTTAAGGCTTATAAAGTCCAGTTAACACAAGAACTCAAGCCGGCCGATCATCAACAACGTCGTGTCTTTGCTGATTGGGTCGTTGAAATGCATGAAAATGATCCAGAATTCCATCGAAAAATCATCTTGAGTGATGAGGCCCATTTCCACCTCGGTGGCTTCGTCAACAAGCAAAATTGTCGGATCTGGGGCTCAGAAAATCCAAGAGTTATTGTTGAAAAGTCTCTCTATCCTCAACGTGTGACTGTTTGGTGCGGTTTATGGTCCGGCGGAGTCATTGGACCTTACTTTTTTCGAAAATGAGGCTGGAGCAACAGTTACGGTGACTGGATTGCGCTATCGAGAGACGATTAACGATTTTTTATGGCCGGAATTGGATGGTATTGATCTGGACAACGTTTACTTTCAACAAGACGGCGCTACGTGCCACACAAGCAACGAAACCATTGATCTTTTACGGAAAAAGTTTCCGGACCGTGTTATCTCTCGAACAGGTGATCACAATTGGCCACCGAGATCTTGTGATTTAACACCTTGCGACTTCTTTCTTTGGGGCCACGTGAAAGAGAAGGTCTACGCCAACAGCCCAGCGTCGATTCAAGACCTCAAAGATGGAATTCGTGAGGCTATCGAGGACATAGGGCAGCCACTTTGCGATTTGGTTATGGAAAATTTCATGAAAAGGATATTGTCCTGTAAGCGTGGTCGTGGTGGTCATTTGCCTGATGTTATTTTCCACTATTAACGGCATACCTTCCTCTTTATAATGAAATAAACATCCGATCATTTATATTAAAAAATGGCACTTTTCTTTGAATATCAAAATAACACCTCTTATTGGAAAACCCTTAATTTTTTAATTTTTCGTTCTTACAACAAGCAGAACTTTGTAAAGTGTAATGCATACTCTAGCACGTTTTACACTTTCTGTTTTCAAGGTGGTTTTAGAATTATCACTTCACGTAAGAATTATGTTTGAGGACAATTTAACAAGCTTGTTTGCTTTAAATACCACAAAACTATTTGCATTAAACTGTCAACGTCAACTAAAAAGCAACAATCAAGAGGATGGAGGAACATACTAATCCGTTGAGAACTTCACAACAAAGTTTTCTTATTGTTAGTGTTGGTTGGAGGAGTTAACAGCATGCATTTCACTACTTGCATACATTGGATGGTTATAGACGGTATTGCACTTTTTTTTACGTTAAATACATTCGTACACACAATTATAATATACGCGAGTGCTTTTTCGGTTTTCGATTCTATTATTCATTCTCTTATTCAGCTACCGAGTCTGCCCTTGGCCTTAGAGGTGTTTTTTTTCTGGGAATACATTAAATACAAAAACGTGGGCGTGGCCGTGTTCTGTGCAAATAGAGGCCTAGGCACGATTCCGATAGACCTGTTGATATTAGAAAGGAGGTATGTATATAAACGTACGGGTGAAGAGCCACTAGAAGCCCTAAGACAGAGAACCACGAAGATTATCCTTCAGAAATGGTAGGAAAGGTGGGCCCAATAGACAAAGCGACTCATTAGAGATGCTAGGGAGAAAATGAAGCAAGACAGTAGGCCGACACAGATGGCTTCAGGCTTAAGTGCAGTTCTACATCAACGGTGTCTTGCCTAAGGCAAGGATAGGAAGCAAAAAAAGCAAAACACAAAGAGGGAGGTTTGTGAGCAGCGCTGCAGTTTTCTAAAATAAAAAATTAATTTTTAAGGTTACAGCTCTGTCAACTTTCTTTTATTCCTACAATAGTAAAAGGTTTAGGGCGAGTTCACGTTGTAAAAATAAAGTTTAACGATAACTCATTTTAAGCAAGTTAAAAAGTACTGTTACTGTGCACTGCTTCGTCACTGAAAGTTGAATTTAAGGACCTACAGAAGTAGAATTTTATAATGCTAGTAAATGTCTGGAAATTCTACCAAAACAAACGCTGCAAACTCAGAGAAAAACGGTGTAAATCTATTCTAGACATTCAAAAACACTGAATAACCAACAGCTTATTAGTTCAAAATTTAGAGGAATTTGTGGACAACTCATACAATTTTTCAAAACTTTACAAAAAGATCTTTTTTTGTCTTAGCCCAACTAAACTCAGCAGTGGCCTTGAGCGTAGGTAAGGAGGTTATGTGCACAATATAAGAACACAGTTATACTTAACAAAATTTATTAAATTCATAGCATATATCAAAAATCAAAAATGTTTCAAAACATAAATACACTGGCAAGCAAGAATTTTGGGTCACTTTAAAAGTGTGTTGTTTCTTTTGTTATTTTCTGTTCTAAATTTATATTTGAAAATTGTAATTCATTGTCAATAGTCAATATTGAATCAGAAAGCATGACTGGTGGTCAATCAAACCGCCTCATCCAGATACCTTCCGACAGCTCTCGCTACGTGAGGTCTCGCATTATCTTGCATGAAAATGCCATACTCGCCAATGATGGGCATGAAAGGCATGATCTTTTAGAATTTCCGTAGTGTACCTGTAAGCTGTCAGGAAGCCATTCTGTATCAAGACTAACTCTATGCGTGCTTATGAAGAGATTCCTGTCTAAACCATAACCGACCTACCGCCAAATGGAAGTTGCTCGTCATTACAAACTGGAGTATATCTTTTTCCTGGTTTTCTCCATCACAGCAGTCTGCCACCAAAAACGCACTTTACTTTACAGTACCGGAAACGTCGATTCGATCTATGAATTTCACCAATAGCCAAAGCGACCCTGGAAGTGACTTAAACCATTGGAATTATAAGTGATAAAAAAGAAAACTTTAATTTTCTCCTTATATGGGAAGAACAGGCTTAAAAGCAGTCAGGTATCTTTTAAAAAGAAAAACTTACGAAGGTTTTCAGAAAAAAAAAGTTTCAAAACTAAAATTAATTAGCGGAAGCTACAATTTCCCATGATGACATATGGTAACGGACCTGATAACGGAGACGTGTTTCGTAATATAAGAAAAATTAAAAAATCCAGCATTTGTGTGATGCGTGGCGCATCCGATGTCAGTTTCAGTAATCTTATTTGATATTATGCAGCGCCTATGGCAAGTTGTATCATTTGCACATTCTTGCGCCGGCTCCGTGTACGTATCATGACCGGTTTGCATTTCACTTGTAAACCATAGATGTCTTTGTGTGGATAACGACTTTGCGAGGCTGCTTAGAAGCATTTTTGCCTGGGAATGTCTAGACAATCAAGCACGACAAACTCAGAGTTCTTGCAAGGCAAACGTCATTACGTGTACGCACAAAAAGTTCGTCCACACAGCTTAAGCCCACTCAACGGAGCCGTTTTTCAAGCTTAAAGCGCCTTTGTGTGACAAACAAATCCCAGTTTCAGTTACGTTAACTTTTCACATCTGCATGCGTTCCTGTGTAGGACCTGTTTTAAGTTAATTCGTGGAACTACAGTAATCGTTAGAAAAGTAAGTCTAGAATTTACAAATTTGTAAAGTTGTTTATCCTTCGTAGGGACTTGCAGACATGAGTTTTTATAATGTTATTAAATGCCTGAAACGTTTGAGAAAAACGCTAGACATCTTGGAAAAGTTGCCGAAAATGATATATACTGAAAGTTAATCGGAGAACATCTCTTCAGGCGGCCGGGAGAGTGTAGTCCGACAAAGTCAAAACCCGAGACAGCAAAGACGAAGTTCGAGCGGGAGTTTTTGCGAGTTTTTGGGTATTAGCCCATTGCTCACATTTCTCCACCGTTGCCTTCCATAATTTTTCTATTTTCTTGGCACATCTTGCCCCAATTAATAATAGCTGGTCATCAGTGTAGGCTTGAGCGTGAACTACGTCTTCGTCTTCCTTGTCTACGGTTCGCATTTGCTCGAACCAGCTCTCCAGCTGTCCAAAGTATTGGTCCGAGGGACGATCCTTGTGGACACCCTCGATTGCTAGTTCTGGTAACTTCTCCACTGTAAGTAGTCCTATCTTTTAGGAAGCTTCTTACTATTTCACCTTCTTTTCTGATGCACCAAAGAGTGTTAAGGGCATGTATAATAGCATGGCGCCAGGCTGGATTAAAAGCATTTTGCAGGTCTAGTGCCACCACTAATGTATGTCTTCCATTTTCTTTATTGTTCTTAATTATCTCTACTGATCTCCGGATGGCTTCTGCTGTAATTCTATTATTAGATCGAAAACCATATTGCTCCTCTGATATGTGATGACTTTTCTCTAAAGTGTATGTTACCCGCATGGTTATAAGATTATCTAAAACTTTTCCCCATAAAGAAAGGAGACATATGGGTAACCTTTATCTCCTTAGATGTTTTCCAGCAGTTTGGGTGGTAGGAGTATTTCCAACACGCTTCGACTAGATTGCATACCTCATTCCCTGCGAGTGCGGTAACAAACTTTGCTATAGGGGCTGTGAGCCCATCAATTCCTGGAGCCTTCGTGTCAGTCATGTGACGTATTATATTACTTATTTCTTGTGTGGTTATCTTATGGTCCTCCCTTTCAGCCCATATTCTTACATCATTTCTGATTCTTACGTGTATTGGCAGATCTGTGCTATGGTCATCGTTTGGGAGGTATCTGTCGAGAAGCTCGTTGGTTGTCTCTTCGCTGTTGTTAGTCCAACTACCATCGACTCTTTGGGTCGTAGTCGGCAGAGTATTAAGTATGTTGTAGGGTAAAGATCGGGGATCATTATTCAGATTGTCCTTGCAGAATTTATTATAGGAGGCCGTTCTCGCCTTTTCGATTTGGATTTATATTTCTTTCTCTTTTCTCTATGCGTGTTTTAGTTCTTCGTCTCTCTCTATCTGATACTTTTTTCTAGTCTTCCTTACTTCTCCTCTGCTTATATTCAGGGTAGCTTGAGACAGTGAGGATGAAGTTTGAATGGAAAGGCTGAATGCGGCCCGAGTGAGGGCGAAGTTTGAGACAATAAGGACAAAGTTTGAAAGGGGGCCGCCGGAGGCGGTCCTTGAGAGGGCGAAGCCCGAGACAGCAAGGACGAAGTGCAAGCTGACCCCTGCCAGAGAGAAGTCCGATCCGTCATAGTTTCGATACCTTAAACGTTGCTGCGTTTGAGGACCGTGCGCGACGCATTCATAAACCCGAGCTAGCCCGACCGGTGACCGCCAGAGGTTAAAGGCCGAAGGCGATTATGACTTTTTTAGTCCTAGAACCTTAAAGAGTCGAAGCACCAAAGGCATAAAATTCTTGGAATTTCTGAAAAGCGCCGACAATTTAAAGAAAACGCTGGAAAACTACTCTAAATACTCGAAGACGCTAAATAACCAACCGATCATTCGTTTGAGGTTGTGAATTAGGTCATTCCATTCAAAACGTAAAAGAATGTTTAGATAGTCCGTAGTGTTGCATATTTGTAGAAAACGTAGGGAATCTACTCTGAACATTCGTAGACCCTAAAAACACACAACAGATTATTAGTTCGAAATTATGAATTACGTCATTCCATTCAAAACGTGTAAAAGCCTTTAAATAGTCCGAAGCTCTACGCGGTGCTGGTTATACAAAAACCACAACGCATACGATTCACAAAATTATAAAATGCAGATCGAATTGAGGGTTTTCATAATAATGTTAAATGTCTGGATAAATATTCTGATAAAACCCTGGGAATTTGTAGAAAACGTAGGGAATCTACTCTGAACACTCGCGGATACTAACCAATAGATTGTTAGTTCGAAATTATGAATTACGTCATGACGTTTTTAAACTGGCATTGCTTTGGTAAAATTCATATTGAAACAAGCAGTAAACAGCACGTAAACTGATGTGAACAAACCCGAATTACGGTGCGTTCTAAATCTGAGCTACGTAAACATAATGGAAGCCACTCCCACGTATTATAACACAAAAGTTCAGCTTTATGGTCCTGACGTTATCGCATTTTCGGTTTCTTTTATTGTTAGCTCTTAAGACTACAGGATACACTTACGTATCGGGATGCCGTTGTAACCTCGACCAATTTATACAGTGTCGTTCGAAATCAACAGATTTTAGTGTGAAAAGTTTGTGTTGGCAAGAATAAAACCTCATAAAGGGTAAGCAAAATGTAATTTGTTCAGAGTTAAGAGTTAATGGTATTTGTTTGTGTTTGTTTTCAGAACGGAAAAGTTTAACTGCAAGATTCGTAACTGCAACATTTAACACGGTAAGTCTAAATTTACTATAAAACTGTAAAGGTCCAAACTTAGAGTTTTTGCTCAAAATATAAAGATGACGTCATAGATGAGAATCTTAGATTTAAGTATACCCTTCTGAGGTGACGTCATTATTTGATTTGGTTGGTTGCTTTCTACAGCCAGTACACTGAAAGAATATTTCTTGGAGTCTACAAGATTCCTTCAGTGTACCTGCTAGCAGAATAATATGCACATAAAAGCACTGACTTTGTATCTTACAAAACAAAATTGAAAATAATAAAGAACTCAGAAAGTGTTTTGGTCAAACTGTGTCAGGATTGTTATCTTCTTCAAAACATGCATTCTCTCCTTCCAAATACTTTGTTATATCTCGGCATAGCAGAACAACAATCAGGAAGAGTCATAAACTCTGTTTACTTGTTGTCGTTCACAATTTATTTAATTCTTCTTTTAACTTGGAAATTTTGTATACATGTCACCTCAGAAGGGTAATACTGCTGTGAATCAAAGTACTGAAACTAAAAAATTTTTATTTTTTTTAATTTGCCAATGACTAAATTTATGATATTTCAGAGCAATGCCAAGATATAATGAATAAATACAAAACCATGTAAGAAATCATTTGGACTTTGAAGAGAATGCCTGATCAAACTAACTGCCAGAAAAGAAATAATAATGTTAATGTTAATTTAAAGTGCATTTAATAAAGTTTAAGCTAGGAAAGTTAATTTATTCATATTATAAACTTTTATTTGATTAAGGCTGTCTTCCTAAAAGTATTAGAAAACGAGAAAGAATTTGAAACATCAGGAAAAACTAAACTCTGCCATATTTTTCAGGTACTACTTGGAAAATCAAGCGCTGAGTGTTTACGACGTTTCCGCTCAGTATCACCAATCTTCAAGTCGGCAGAGGAATCGTTACCAAGCGAGGAACAGTGCGCCGCCGAATTCGCTCGCTATCGATCTCATTCGTATCCTTCGAGTAACCTGTGCAAAAAGGACGCATTTGATAACAGCCGGACCAAGAGATCGTTGTCCACTGAAGAGGAGCGCGGAAATTTTGAGAACGTCGCGGAATACTATGGAAGGGATAAATATGGTATAGAAAACAGCATAAAGTGCATCAAGAGTCAAGTTGCAAATGTGCCTAGGGGAAGACAGATATTGAGAACTAGCAAAGAAAGGCCGCAGCACAAAGTGAACAGGACACAATTTGCGGCTTACGTAACTGAAAATCCGACTATAGCGAGGAAAGCGAAAGCGAAAGCCAAAGTTGTTAGCGAACTAAATAATTTAAATAATAGCTCCATGGTACATAAAAGCAAGTTAGGTGAATACTACCTTAAAGATAGTAAGCCAGGTCTCAAAGAAAACGTTTTTAAAGTTTTTGATTATTATTCTGAGCAACACAGATGGAAAGACACGAAAGTCTTACCGCATTTGCAACCGTACAATTTAAAACCCTATGGTACTGGAGAGAATCTTGTATTTCCCGTCTATAATGTTAATAGAAAAAGAGAGATAGTCTATCCTGACTGCACAGAAGCGAACGATCCCTTCAAGAGGAAGAATGAAAGTTCGAACAAATCGCAAACCCTTCCCGCTCCTTCTCCAACCCTTCATAGAGAATTCTGCACAACTCCACGATCCAACGAGCAAGAAACTAATTGTAAAGCTTTAGTTCCCGAACATAAACCCAAACAAACCAACCTGGTCTTACAAAAAGACCGAGAATCTGGAAATATCTTAGAAACAGCCAACTCGCAAAGTAAAATCAAAGCTGAGACCTCTTCCATATCTAAGGACCTGCAAAAATGCAATGAAGTGATCTCTGAATATAGAAAACTCAATCCCAATTACAAGTTTAACAAGACAGAACTCAAGTCTGGGAGCGCAGAAGAGAAAGAAGCTGTTAACAATGCCGTCAGTTTCGCTACTAATTTCAAGAAGTATTTTATCAACAGTAACAAAGTGGAGACTTCAGACAAGATTTTGTCTTTAAAAAACAAAACCGTCTCTGACATACAAGTAAGGGAACACCATGAAGGTGGCGTTGAAGCAAAAGAATCATCACCAACTGAAGAGATAGACAAAGACAGCGGCGCGCCATCTATAAACAGTTTACTACAGTCTTCCAGCCAACCGGCAATAGAAAGGAAGAAATATTCGTTTGCTGGCGCCACTTTAAATTTCCCAGAAGTACCAATAACTCCAGTTAGGGTTAGGGTGGGACCGAAGGCAAACCTACTACAAAGCTCCGCTCCTCCCGAAGCGGCCAAATGTTGGGACGACATTCAATTGGAGAAAAACGAACGCTTAGTGTCCCCTTGGCCTTCGTATAGCGACCAGATAAAAGGGCTATTTCCACAAAAGGATGCCACTCGAATCAAGTATCCGCTTCAAAGTAATAACTTAAAGACGATAAAAAACACCACGAACCTTCAAATACAACAGTCCGCCAGTAACCAACCTAAGTTGGAACTAAACAGTCGTTCCTTACATAAAAACATAAAAGTCATGGAAACCGATGATGCAACGCAAACTGACGAATCGTTCCAGAAGAAATTATTTCATTACTGCAAAAACAAAATTAAATCTCTTCCAGATTTGAGACGCTTCTCGACAACGCGCAAAGGTAATGGCAACGAAGAAACGGTCGCGCAAAAACGCTCTCCGCTGAATAACAAAGGTAATCCGGTCTGCGACTCCACAGAATTCGATACTCCTCCCAAAACAACTGAATACTTTGATAAACAGGACTGTTTCTGCATCGAGCCAAAGCTTCCAACGTATGCACCCCCTTTAAAACGCCTCGGGAAAATTAGAATTGAAGAACCACCAAGAATATGCCCCATTAAAGACGAATCCAAACCAAGTACCACACGCGCAGATGATGGGTTCAAGATTAAATTGAAGAAATTACCAGAAATAAATCCCGTTGAGGATTGCAAGCCGCCTTGTGTACCACTCAAAGAAGGATGCCCGCTTCATCGATTGAAAAAGAAACACATTGAAGAACCTCTTAAAATTTGTCCACATCTCGAAGTCACAAAAGTTGACTGTCCGTTGAGGGCAGATGCTGGGTTGGAAATCAAACAGAAATGCCTACCAAAACTAGTACCAAGCGTATGTCCCAATCTAGAAATTGAAATGCAAGATTGTCCACCATTAAAGCCTTTAAAGAAGGTCAACATACCAGAACCTGTTAGAGTCTGTCCGTTGTACGTCGAACTATCTGAGAGCCACTGTCCCGTGAGGGCCGACGAAAATTTGTTAGTGGAGAAAAAGGAGCTACCTAAACTCAAACCTTCGGAATGTCCACATATGTCTCAGGTACCTCCCGAAAGCGCCCCTTTAAGACGATTAGGGAAGTTGAAAAATATTGACACGCCTAGAGAATGTCCAATAGTGGAACATCCTACAGTGGATGAACCACCTCCTCGTGCTGATGCAAACATCAAGATCAAACAGAAAAAATTACAACCGCACATTCCTTCCCCTGAATGTCAACCTTGTGAATTAACATTGAAACCTGGACATCCCTTAAGACGCTTGAAAAAAGTAAAAGTTGACGAATCCCCAAGAATATGCCCTTCTGTCGAAGAAGAGGAAGTTTACGAATTTCCTCCTAGAGCAGATGATGGTATGAAAGTGAAAATCGGACATTTACCTACACTTCAAGCCGGGTCCTGCCCTTATATTGAGCAGAGCATTTTGGATGTTGCCCCAATAAAACCTTTAAAGAAAATTAAAATCAGTGAACCAGAAGAACGTCAACCTGTATGCAAACCCGAAGAGCCATGTCCACCACGAGCAGATGCAGGGATGGTTTCTAAAAGAAAGACACTTCCGCAATTGGAAGTTCTAGAATGTCCTTACATTCCTAATGTACCGACAAAAGATATTTGCCCATTGAAGCCTTTGAGAAAAGTTAAAATTGCCCAACCGATACAGTGTGCTCCTGAAAGCCCACCAGAGAAACAACCATGTCCTACTCGAGCAGACGATAGTATGGTAATGACGAAGAGAAGCCTTCCAAAATTGCAAACATCTGATTGTCCTTGCACCGAAGAAACAATTCTAAAGGATGTACCTTTAAGACGCTTAAAGAAAGTTAGAATAGAAGAACCTCCACGTATCTGTATTGAAGAAGACCCCTGCAAGGATCCTTCTAGACGAAGATCTGATGACATCTGCGGATATACAGTAGAACGAAAAACACTTCCTCCTATGTTATTAAAACCAGAAAATAATCATATCAGTACTAAGAAGAAAATGAAGAAACAAAACAAATCACCCACAGTTAATGTTTCTCACAAAAGAAAATTCAGTCTTTATTCCAAAATGAACCAGTCGTGGAAAACTCGAAGGATACTATCAGCAATTAATTTTAACATGCAGACGGTTGAGGCCTACAGCAAGAAAAGCGATAAAGATCCTGACTGCCATTGCCCAGAGACCGATGCTTACGATAAAAAGTACATCCATGAAAATCCCGGTTGCTGTTGCCCAGAAGATCAGTTCCCCCAGACCGACGTCACGCCCAAACTAAAGCGATTGCCGAAATTCAAAAAAGAAGATAAAGATTGGTCAAAGATGGATACGTGCTTACCCAAGTGTCGAAATCCAAGAGCTGACGACAGCTTGAAACCTAAGAAAAAGCACCTGCCACGTTTGAGGCCAAGTAAGTGCCCTTGCAAGGAAAGTAAGGATTTTGAGAATCCCATCTATCCAAAGCTAAAACGGTTGGGAAAATTTAGAAAGGACGACATCGATTGGGCTAAAAGGAAAGAATGTTTACTGCCTTGTCGTAACCCCAGAGCTGATGACAATTGGAGAATTAAGAAGAAGCGTCTACCAAAACTGAAATCTAAACACTGTCCCTGTACTGAGTACGCTGCTTTAGTTGATGTGCCGCCTTTAAAGCGTTTGCCGAAATTTGAAAAGCCCGACATAGACTGGGAAAAGCGAAAGCAGTGCCTTCCACCATGCCGAAATATCAGAGCGGACGCAAGTTTGAAACCAAAGGAAAAATGTCTTCCTCGCTTGAAAATAAGTAAATGTCCTTGTGTGGAAGATAATTTTGTTCCTAGCAGCCAACCAGAGCTGAAACGACTTGGGAAATTTGAGAAACCCGATATCGATTGGAGCGTGCAACTTGAATGTTTGAAACCTTGCAGGAATCCGCGTTCGGATGATAATTGGAAGAGTAAAAAGAAGACTTTACCTAAAATAAAAAGCAGTAACTGTCCATGTGTTAATCTAACCAGTGCCAAGTTTGATGTGCCACCACTAAAACGCTTGGCAAAATTTCCCAAGCCGGATTATAACTGGAAGGATTTTCTGATTTGTCTTAGTCCTTGCCGGAACCCCAGGGCTGATGACAATTTAAAACGTAAATCTAAGAGTTTACCGCTTTTGAAATTGACTAAATGCCCCTGCATAGAACTAGACGATCCTCCATCTCACCTGCCAACTTTAAAACGACTTCCTAAATTTGAGAAGCCCGATAAGGATTGGCAGCAGTTTAAGATATGTCAGCTACCGTGTAGAAATCGCAGAGCTGATGAAAATTGGAAACTAAAACGGAGACCTCTACCAAAATTAGAAGCAAGTGACTGTCCTTGCTTGAAGATAGATACCCCTAAATACGACGTGGAACCACTCAAAAGGCTGCCAAAATTCAAAAAGGAAGATATAAACTGGAAAGTCATTTTGAAATGTATGAGACCTTGTGACCTAAAGGAAAGAGCAGACGACAAATTAAAAGTTAAAGAGAAACGCTTACCTCTTTTAAAGGTAAATAAGTGTCCTTGCATTGAGCATCCGGAAATTTCCACATACGATCCTCGAATGAAACGTTTGCCCAAATTTGAGAAACCTGACATCGACTGGAGCGTGCAACTTGAATGTCTGAAGCCATGCAGGAATCCGCGCGCGGATGATAATTGGAAAAGAAAAAAGAAGAGTTTACCTAAGATAAAAAGCAGTAACTGCCCGTGTGTTAACCTGAACAGTGCCAAGTTTGACGTGCCGCCATTAAAACGCTTGGCAAAATTTCCCAAGCCCGACATTAACTGGAAGGATTTTCTGATTTGTCTTAGCCCTTGCCGGAACCCCAGGGCTGATGACAATTTAAAACGTAAATCTAAGAGTTTACCGCTTTTGAAATTGACTAAGTGCCCTTGCATAGAACTAGACGATCCTCCATCTTATCTGCCAACTTTGAAGCGACTTCCTAGATTTGAGAAGCCCGATAAGGACTGGCAGCAGTTTAAAGCGTGTCAGTTGCCGTGTAGAAATCGCAGAGCTGATGAGAACTGGAAACTAAGACGGAGACCTCTACCAAAATTGGAAGCAAGTGACTGTCCTTGCTTGAAGATAGATACCCCTAAATACGACGTGGAGCCACTCAAAAGGCTGCCGAAATTTAAAAAGGAAGATATCAATTGGAAAATTCTACTGAGATGCATGAAACCTTGCGATTTGAAAGAAAGAGCTGACGATAAATTAAAAGTTCGAGAGAAGCGCTTGCCTCTTTTAAAGGTAAACAAGTGTCCTTGCATTGAACATCCGGAAACACCCACATACGATCCTCAAATGAAACGGTTGTATAAATTTGAAAAACCTGATATTGACTGGGCAGCATTGCTCGAGTGTCAAAAGCCTTGCAGAAATCCCCGTTCGGATGATAATTGGAGAATGGGTAAAAAGCGTCTTCCAAAGATTAAAAGCAGCACCTGTTCATGTGTAAATCTATCTGGTAAAACTGTAGATGTAGAGCCGTTAAAAAGGTTGCCCAAATTTAAAAAAGAAGACAAAGACTGGGCAAGTTTTGATGTTTGCAAAATTCCATGTAGAACACCAAGAGCTGATGAGACATTGAAAATCAAAGACAAACGCCTACCACTATTGAGACCAAGCAAATGTCCTTGTATTGAGCATCCGGAAATTCCTGGATATGATCCGCAATTGAAGCGTTTACGTAAATTTAAGAAGCCCGATGTCGATTGGGAATCACTACTACGGTGCCAAAAGCCTTGCGGAAAAATGCCCCGCGCTGATGATAAATGGAGGATGCGTAAAAAGCGCTTGCCCAAAATTAAAATCAGCAAGTGCCCATGCTTGGAACCTGAAGAGATGGTTGATGTGGAACCTTTAAAACGTCTTAGGAAATTCAAAAAAGAAGATAAAGACTGGAAAAGTCTTGAGGTATGCAAACCGCCGTGCAGGAATCCTCGAGCTGATGCTAACCTTAAAATAAAGAGCAAGTCTCTACCGCTGCTTCGACCAAGTAAATGTCCTTGCGTTGAAGAAAAGATTCCATGTAAATTCTCACCAGAATTGAAACGCCTAACGAAACTCAAAGAGGAAGCAGATAAGGGCGATATAAACTGGGAAACTGTTAATAAGTGCCTACCACCTTGCCGAAATGAAAGAGCAGACAATCTTTTAGGTTACAAGGTAAAAAAGAAGAAATTGCCACCACTTATTCAGAAAAAATGCTACCATACCTCATATACCATTCATCGTACATTGATGACATCACCAGTAAAACTGCAAAAAAAGACAGACGAATGTGAACGTGCTAAAGTAAGGTTAGCGAACAGTGGAGTAAAATCAGTAAAGGAATGTCAGAAAAAGGAAATGGTCGTCAAAAAGGTTTGTCCTGAAAAGTTCTTGAAAGGATGTCCAGCACCAGACAAAGTTGCTAGAGAAGGATGTCAAAGAGAGTACAAGTTTGTGAAGTGCGCCAAACAAAAATCGCCATACCCATCTTTTTCAGAATGTGGTACCCTATACGACTCGCCATCTTGTGAATGCTTGGTGGATTATAAGATTTTGCAACCAAAATACCCGATTATCGAAAAGCTCAATTTATTGGAACCTCCTCCACCTGAACATGCACATATAGACAGGCGTAAAGAAAGAAACTGCCTCTTAGCAAAACTGGGGAAAAGACACCAAGGGATGACAAAGACTTGCGATACTTTTAATTGTCCAGATAACAATATGGTGGGTATGGGTCGTCTTCGAAAGAAACAAAGAGAAAACTTGCAAGAGGAAGAAGTAGAAGATGAATCATCAGCTTTGGTCTGTTCTTCAAAAGTAGCAAAAACATCTGAAACTCCCAAAACTGGAAATGAAGAAAAGAGCTTGTGGAGAAGGATATGTGACTATTTCAAACCAAGACCGGATTGTCCAAAACCCGGAGAGTGGAAGCAGAAGAAATTGGTAGAGGATGCACAAAAAGCGGCAAATGCAGCTGGACTGACTCTGTGTAAACCGAAGGAGTGCGAACCCAAAACGTCTGATCCATGTAAGAATTTGTACGCCAAAAGCAATAAGTGTGGTAAATCTCGTAAATCAGATCCTTGCAAAAAACCATTTCCAAAGAAAAAACGTAAATCTAATCCTTGTAGGGGGCGCAAATCTCGTAAAACAGATCCTTGTAAAAATCCATTTCCAAAAGGAAAAGATTCAAGTAAGAAGAATAAATGTAAAGATCCAATTCGTAAAAAGGGCAAGTCTCATGGTCCGTGCAAACTTAAAAAGAAACCTAAAAAGGCTTGTGAAAGAAAGATCGTGAAGGAAGAAGACGAAGCTGATACCTGTATAAGAGCAAAATCAAAGCAAAAAACATCCAAACCAAATAGAAGAAAATGTAGCACGACCAAGTTTAAAAAGATAAAATCACAACCATCATCGCCATGCAAAAGAAAAAGAGGAAAAAA